>CM030359.1:181251576-181511841 GCA_017893485.1 Hemerocallis citrina | reverse complement strand
CCTAATCTACTCCATTAACCAGCCAATCCCTCCTTTTCTATGTGTGTGTGTGTGTCTATATATATATATATATATATATATATATATTTATATACACACACACACATTTATATGCTTACTCCACTTCATCTCGAATTTTGGACCATTCTCATTGGAGACTGGGAGCAATCAATTTTGAAAATCATTTGGGTGGGTGTTCCTTAACTTTCTAAAATTTATGTAGTAATATTCATGTTAGACTGTGCAAGTATATATTTTATGTGTGGGGGTGTTCCCTGATATGGGTAAAAATAGAACTAAATCGGGACCGATCAAATCGGACACGAATCTTAAAGCTCCCAGGGGTAAAACAGTAATTTCACCTATAAATGGGTCCATGAATTAAAATTGAGCCTCTTTCAAGCCCAATAATCCAAAAACGGATCTGTCTCACTGGGTTGTCGTAACAGCCTCATGCAAATGAGCCTAGATTATTTAAAAATAATTTAAACTCATGATTACCTGTAAGAGACAGTTCAAAAATCATTTCCTCAAAAAAAGACAGTTCAAAAATCATATATCTTATCTATTGGAAAGTTTAAAACTCAAATCCCCTCAACTACTCTTATCTCTTCATAAAGATGAGATAACTGATTCAATCCAAAAACACTGGCAAGTAGAGATAAATCATTATCCTGAAACTGGCCCCCGAAGCGACTATAAATAACCCTTTACCTCCACAAGAATTAGGTATTAGTATTTTGCCTCTAAAAATTCACTTTCTATTCTTGAGTTCTAACTTGAGCATCAGAGGATCTGTTGCTGGGGTCAACCTCGGTGTTTTAGACTTTTGCAGGTCAATCGAAGCGATCATATACATCAAGATAAGATCCAACGGTGTAAACAAGTCAGATTCAATGGTTAACAATAATTGGAAACAGTCAATATCGGCGAAAGTAAAAAATGTCAGCTTTTTATTGTTTTTAAAAGAACTCATATCATCTGTTTGCCCCCACACAGAAATTAGCAGCAACAAATTGGCGCCATCTATGGGAACTTCAAAAAGCAATCCGACCAAAATTTGCCGGTAAAAATAGTTTTTAGCCATGCCTCCAAAGGAAAAAAGGAAGGCAACAGCCTAAGGACGACAAGATAACCCTCATCCTCCACCTCCTCCTTGTGAGGACGTCCTTCCTACTCTTCAAGTGGATCAACCACTTCATCTAGAACACCCCCTGCACAACACGTTGGAAAGAACACTACACCCTCCATCGTACCTCCCGGGGCACCTCAACCTCAACAAGATCTCTGCCATCTCATAAACTCCAGACAACATGAGTCTAAACGTAGGGGCCATTCAAGCAGGCACATCTGTCACATCAGGTAGGCACAAGGAGTCCCTTTCCTCGGAGGTCGCGTTCTAGAAGAGCTGCCTTTCCAGGGGGGCACAGAAAACTCACTCTCCTAGAAGGCAAAGAAGATTCCCCTATCCTTGGGGGAGAAGAAGCCACCACTCCCCAAGGGACCACAGAAGAAGTCCTCCCCAAGAGAGGAGGCATCCAACTCCAATTAGTAGAACAGCCCCTAGAAGAGGGAGGGAGGAAGAAGTACCCATCACTAGAGCAGAACTCCGAGAGTTCAAAGATGAAATTCTTCAGGACATTGACATAATTCCTCCTAAGATCCGACGAACCAGTCTTCGCCGCTCTACTCCTCCGCAATGCGAAGAGTCTCATGGGCCCACCAGATCCAATCAGAAAGAGGATGTCGTCCTTTGATGCCTCCGAAAAATGGAAGACCATCTAAAATTGTTGAAGTAGGAAGAAGAAGAACATGAAAGAAGATACCGTCCTGTCAGACCCCCCTTTTCCAAGATGATACTTGAGGTTCATATCCCTGTTAACTTCAAGATCCCAACATTCGAATCATACAGCGAGGAAACCGATCTGGTTGACCACATTGAGAGTTTTAAAACCCTCATGATGATATACCAACTATTCGACTCCCTCCTCTGCAAGAATTTTTCCAGCAACCCTAAAGGGATCCGCACGGGAGTGGTTCTCTCAACTCTCTTCAGGGTCCATCTTCTCATTCGAGAAACTTGAGTAGCTCTTCCTCACGCACTTCATTACCAGCCGCAAGATAGAGAAGACAAGTTCCTCCCTACTTTAAAGCAAAGAGACGGGGAGTCCCTCAAGAGTTATGTTTGGCACTTCACAATCGAGTCTTGGTCCATCCCCTCACTCAACTCAGCCATAGCCATTACTGCCTTCAGGCACAACGTAAATCATGATTACCTTAAAGCCCCTCTTATCAAAAGACCTCCCCGAGACTTCTCCGACCTCCTCCAAAGAGTCGAGAAGTACATCCGAGTGGAGGATGCTATTTGACCTCAAGAACAGAAGGTGACCTCATCTGAGAACAAGTGGAAGAGCACCAATGAAGACGAACCCAGTAAGTCCCAGAAGGATGCCACAGGCCAGTGTCGTCCACCTCCAATGCCTTTATTTGAGAAGTATACTCCTCTTAATGCCAACATCTCTACAATCCTCATGGAAGTGAAAAAGGAGGTACTCCTTCGACCTCCACCCAAGATGAACACCCCAAGTGGAAGAAGAGATAGGAACAAGTGGTTTAAGTTTCACAAAGATCATGAGCATCTCACTAATGACTATGGAGCCCTCAAAGATGAGATAGAAGATCTGCTCTGATGGGGGTACCTCTCCAAGTTCACCCAAAGGAACGACACCGAACCTCCTCTAAGAGGAGCCAGTAAGATACCAGAAAAACCAGCCGAGTCCTAAGGCTCGGGGGCGCATGGAGATATTCCACTTGATCCATGTGAGACCTATGGGGGGATCATCTAACCACTCCAGGAAAGCATTTCTCCGATGAGTGAACTCGGTGCATAATATCCCCCCTCCCAAGAACTTGGGGGTCCCGATCACATTTTCAGACCAAGACCTTGAAGGTGTTCAAACACCTCACTGCAATGCCCTAGTAATTAACATATGTATGGTCAATCATGAGATGCGCCATGTTCTGGTAGATAACGGCAGCTCAGTAAACATCCTCTTCCTGAATGTGTTCTAGGGCCTCAAGCTCATGCGAGACCGCCTCAAGCCTGCCGGGTACACTATCCATGGATTTTCTGGAGCCCCAGTTCTAATCGAGAGAATAGTCATAATTGACGTATCCGTGGGGAAAGCTTCAACTACCCATAGGGAAGCACTTGATTTCATGATTGTCGACATGTAGTCCGCCTACAATTCCAATTTTGGTCGCTTGGGGCTAGTAGCCTTTCACGTGGTTGCCTCAGCCTACCACATGAAGATGAAGTTTCTTACAGCAGCAGAGGTAGGGGAAGCCAATGGAAGCCAAGAAGCCGTTCGGGCAAGTTATACCGCCACAATAGGGGGCTCGGTCCTCCCCTTCGATGCTATGGAGCTCCTCAAGAGCGAGGACAAGCAAGCTCTGAAACCTTTGAAGAACTAGCAGAAATCCCCTTCTCCCAAGAGGATAAAGCCAAGTGTCTTCAGGTGAACAAGGCACTCTCACATCAAGTTAAGAAGCAACTCGTCGCTTGCATTAGGGAGAACCAAAATCTCTTCATTCGGAACACCGAGCACCTGTTGAAGTTCAACAAGGGCGCTTAACGCCCTCCCTAAGTAGTTGGTTTCAAACATGTAATAAAGCCCAACAATTATAACGGTCACAACATGTAATAAAGGCTAGCATCAAAGCAGCCACTTAGTTTTATTCTTTAATAAATTTTTAGTATTTTCCTTCAAGTATTCTTATACAAGTTCATCGGATGCAAACCATCAGTTAGACACATGGTTCACCCCCAAGCCACACCATCTCTTCACTAAGCACTCCAACGGACAAGTGCAGACCACTCATGGTTCATAGAGCTGCTCTAGCCACATGCTCTCGAGCAAGTGTTCGGGGTTCAGCTCGCCATTCGAGTGCTACAAAAGCTCGTTGTCACCTTGTTTGGAGTCCATTCAAGGTTCATAGGGCCACTTTAGCTACTTGCTCCCGAGCAAGTATGTGGGGTTCGGCTCGCAAATTGAGTGCTCCTGAAATAACTCCAGACAAGTGCGGAGTCCATTCGTGGTTTATAGAGCCGCTCTAGCCACATGCTCCCGAGCAAGTGCATGGGGTTTGGCTCGCCATTCGAGTGCTCCAAAAACTTGTTGTCACCTTGTTAGTAGTCCATTCATGGTTCATACAACCGATTTAGGTACTTGCTCCCGAGCAAGTAAGTAGGGTCGGCTCGCCTTTCGAGTGCTCCTGAAACAACCCCGGACAAGTGCGGAGTCCATTCATAGTTCATAGAGCCGCTATAGCCACAAGCTCCTGAGCAAGTGTGCGGGGTTCGGCTCGTCATTCGAATGCTCTTAAAATCTAGTCGTCACATTGTTCGAAGTCCACTCACGGTTCATAGGGTCGCTTTAGCCACGTGAACCCGAGCAAGTCGGTGGGACACGGCTTGCCGTTCGAGTGCTCCCAAAACAACTCTAGACAAGTGTGGAGTTCTTTCATGGTTCATAGGGTCTCTCTAGCCACTTGCTCCTTAGCAAGTATGTGGAGCACGACTTACCATTCGAGTGCTCCCCAAACTCATCATCCCGGTGTTTGGATTCCACTCGTGTCTTAAGGGCCACTCTAGCCTCTTTCTCCCGAGCAAGTGTGCGGAGTTTGGCTCGCCACTCGAGTGCTCCCAACAAAACTCCGAACGGCCTTCTCCTAGAGCCCGACGATATTCTTCATCCGGCTCGACCCCCAGCGGCCTTCTTCCAAATGAGTTCAGAGCTCAACACTTCCCTAGATTTGATCCACAAACTCGCTTCCTGAATTAAGATCTTAGTTAGAGTCTGTTGATGCTCTTCATCCCGCTCGCCTCCTGTGCGGCATTCTTTTTCCACAACGATTTCAGAGCTCATCTCTTCCCTAGAGTTTCTCATCAAACTCGCCTCCTGAACGGCTCTCTCCTAGAGCCAGGTGATGCACTTGATCTGTCACATCCCGCTTCCCAAGATACAGAATAGGAGTATGTAACGTAGGCCCAGCAAAAGATGTGAACACCATCCATAAGCTTTACCAGACTAACTCAACAATTTACAACAACAAATACAACCACAGAGGAAGAAATAATCACATGAATCAAGATAACTTCAATAAATAATGAAATAATCCAACAATAATAATATCCAACACGAGAAAATCCAAACATATGGCAAAAACAAACCCCGGGAACATAAGCCCAAAATAAAGTACAAGTCATAACAATGTTCAAAACAATAAACTAGCTAGAAAGTAAATTAAGCAGCGAAGATCAGCTCCATCTTTAGAATCGTTGCTCACCAATTCCTTCTGATATAGCTCATTCAGTATCTGTAAATACTTGATCTAAAATGAAAGAAAAGAGTGCCCTTAGAGCAAGTCGTGGGCAGCAAGTAGAGGAAAACAAAGGATAAAGGAAACATGTATATCAAAGGAAAGGGACATGATCAAAGTCAAATAGCAAAGCAAAGAGCAGACAATAGTATCAAAGGTCTACGTTTAAATAGTTATATACAGGATCAAGCATGAGATGATAAATGCAAGTTATTAATCATTTTATTAGCCTATCTAGTGCACGTACTACTGCATCCCATACTACAGATTCAGCACGAACACACAGTGTACGCTTTAGAATGATGGTGAATTCATGGTTAGTGTACTCGGCTCAGTAAATTAGTGTTTAATGTTCAGTGTCCGTGTTTATCAGGCAGGGTTTTATGGCCATACAGTACAGATCAGTATAGTAGGGCCAGACCGAGTACAGTCTCCGATTGTTCACTACCAAGTCATCCCATATTACCCCGGCTTGTTATCATTTTATTTCATCCTATGTGAGCATACAAGAAGGTATCAATATTGTATGATAATAATAAGTGTGTCTATTTCTATGCGTTACAGACCAAGCATGAAGAAAACAAGTCAATTACATACAATTCACAAAATCAGGATAGCATGATCTTGCTGTACCAAAATATGGATTACTGTCACTATGAAGTAGAAAATCTAGATCCGTCAAAAGTTCTAGGAACTAGACTTCCACACGGTTCCAATGAATATATATAAGGCACATAAAAGATACAGAAACTAGGGAGAAAGCTCTATTCTATTCAGATTTTATGTTCAGTCAGCATAATGTAATCTGTGTTCACCTATTTGTTTCGGATCAGAAAACTCAGCAAATAAATCTATAAAAATTCTTAGGCATTCCTACACATGTATAGGTTCAGCCTAATTTATTTCTAATTTTTATTTTACTGTTAGCGTGGTTAAAGAAATTAAAGAACAGCAAGATACGCATGCATTTGTGAATCTGAAAGTTCTAACACAGTTGTACTAAAATGATGATATCTAACAAACCACACATCGAAATCCAAATCCACAAAATGGGTAGTAAAATAGACATCGGTGGCTAAATTTCATGTTTAGAAAGTTATTTCAAAATATGACAGAAACATAGGTGATAATCTGATTCAAAATGGAACACGCAGCAGTCCAGAAATTATCTTGACATGAATAGGCACTATTTAAATCATTCGATCATATTTTTCATGCAAATTGGTAATCAAAGTGTCAATAGTGTTTAACACGCAAATTTCAGTTCTTAGATGTAGTATCACAGGCATGGTAGTCAATCAAATTCAGTCTAACAGTTACAGTTTATCAAACAAGTCTATAGCATGGATCTAGTTAATTTCATGTAATTGTGCATATGCAAGATACAACATGGATTAGGTTTCAGGTCAAATAGAGCGGCACGAAGTTAAGAATATGTCGGGTTAGCTCGTGCAAACCCTCGATAGACTTAACGGAATTCTCAAATACAGCATGATAACGAAATGGACTGGATCTACTTACAGAGACCAAATAAACTTGAACAAAACAATATATTAGTTCAAGGAGAGACTTGCCTGTTAATTAGTAGATTCGAATAATATGGAATAACGGGATCAGAATCCCGGTCGAAGATCCACAAGATCACGAGCGAGACACGGCAAAACACCAAACGGCAAGAAACCAACAACAAGAGAACTCCATGCAGTGGATCGGGCAAACAGCAAATGGCAAAACCAGGATCCCGTGTGCCAAAACAGCAAACACCGGATTCGACCAATTGGATCTCGTCTCCTACCTACGATAGAGAGAGAGAGAGAAGGAGTGAGCGGGACTCCAGTGACTGGCGGCGTGATGTTGCGGTTGTGAAGCGACGGCAGACGATGACCACGGCAAGGCGGCAGTGGCAAGACGACGGTAGCGTTGCGGTCGGGTAGCGACGTCAACGGTGATGCGCTATTTTCTCTCGAAAATAGAGGAGACCGACGATATCGAGAACGGGGCTTGGACGGTGACTGCGAATTTACGAAGGAACTGCGGTGGTTGTACGGAGTGCACAGTGAAGGATTACAGCAAAAATTGCGATGACGGGGGTGTTCGGCAATGGAGCAATGGGTGTTCAGAGATGGGTTAGGGCGGTAGACGAAGAATACGAGGAAGGTGATCGGAGGGTGACGAGGTGAAGGAGAAAATGATGAGGGGACAGTGATGAAGGTGGCAGGAGGTGACAAGGGTTGCGGCAAGGGGAAAACAATGGGTTTCGGTTTGGTCTGGGGTAAAACAGAGAGAGTGAGAGAGAGAAGTTGGGAAGAGAGAGAGCAGCAGAGAGAGAGTAGAATAATAATTAGGGTTTCATTAATATGGTATTTATAGGAGATCAAGATTTTGAGTTTTGGGTTGTGATTTAATGGGTTTTGGGTATCGGTTTTTCCTCCAAAAAGAGAAGAACAAGCACAAAACAAAGAGATGAACATAAAGCAAAACAAATCAAACTCAAAATAGGAAGAGCGAAATTTTGCAATGAATCAAGAATAGCAAAAATTCAACCAAAAGAGCATAGAACAAACAAGAGAAAGTAAAGAGCTAAAGAAAAAGCAAGATAAATATGAATAAAAGAATCCAGATACAATAATCAAGAAAAGAAATAAAAATACAATATAATCCAAAATAGGGGTTACAAGTTCTACCCACCTTACAAGAAGAATTTCGTCCTCGAAATTCATACAAGAGGTACATAGGGCGAACCCCGAAACAAAACAAAGCAAAGCAAAGCAAAACAAAGCACTACTCAAACAAATGAGGAAACCTCTCCCGAATGTCCTCCTCCAACTCCCAACTCGACTCACCTGGTATGTGAGGATTCCATGAAACTCGAACCAACTCGATGACTCTATTCTTCAACACCTTCTCTCAACGGTCTAAGATAGAGACTAGTCGAATTTCACAGGACAAACTCGGCCTCACAGACAAGTCTGAGTAGTCAACCACATGACTGTCATCCCTGATGTATTTCTTGAGTTGTGAAACATGGAATAAATCATGGACACCCGCTAAAGCTTGCGGTAGCGCAAGCCTGTAAGCTACCTTGCCCACACATTCCACAATATCGAATGGACCGATGAACCGAGGACTCAACTTGCCCCTGACTCCAAAACGGATAACACCTTTCCAAGGCGATGCCTTGAGGAACACATGCTCGCCTGCCTCAAACTCTAGCGGTCTACGATGATAGTCAGCCCACTTCTTCTGCCGATCTTGAGCGGCCTACAAATGCTTCCAAATCTGAGCCACGACATCAACTGTCTTCGTGATCAAATCCGGACCTAAAAGCTTCCTCTCACCGATATCATCCCAACAGACCGGTGATCAACACATGCACCCATGCAAAGCTTCAAATGGAGCAGCCTTAAGACTTGCCTGGTAACTGTTATTCTAAGAGAACTCGGCCAAGTGAAGATGATCTTCCCACGAACCTCTAAACTGAAGAACGCAAGATCTCAACATGTCTTCTAGGGTCTGAATTGTCCTTACTGACTGCCCATCCATCTGAGGATGGAACGCTGAACTGAAGCTTAACTTGGAACCCAAACTCTTCTGCAGGCTCTCCCAGAACTGATACCTGAATCTCGTATCTCTATCCGATACGATGCTGATAGGAACTCCATGCAGACGAACAACCTCCTGAACATACTGCTCGGCCAAACTCTCCGTGGACTGACCCATACGGAAAGGAATGAAGTAAGCACACTTCGTCAGCCGATCCACGATCAACCAAATAGCATTACGACCTTTAGGACTCCTCGGTAAAGCCGTCACAAAGTCCATCGTGATATGCTCCCATTTCCACTCTAGAATTGGAAGAGGTTGCAAAAGTCCTGCGGTCCTCTGATGCTCTGCCTTCACTTGCTGATAGATCAGGTGCTGGGCGACGAATCGAGCCACATCCCTCTTCATGCCGTGCCACCAGAAATGTTGCTTCAAATCCCTGTACATCTTGGTACCACCAGGGTGAATAGAATACGGGGACTAACGAGCTTCCTCCATTAGCAATCGCCTGAATTCCTTTCTAGGTACAGACAACCTAGAGCCAAAACGAAGAGACGCATCAGCATGAATGATCAAATCGTATCTCAACCCAACTTCTACCTCACTCCGAAACTGCTGCAACTGTGAGTCACCCGCTTGGGCTTCCTTAATCTGCTCAATCAAAGAAGGCTACAACTGCAACATCATGAGCTGCCGATCTGATCCAGTGAGCAACACATCCAACTCCAGCCTCCCCATGTCCTCCACTATTTCCTTCTGCTTAGTAAGGAACATAGCGGCAGGCCTCCGACTCAAAGCATCCAGCACCGAATTTACTCTACCCGGGTGATACTGTAAATTGATATCAAAATCTGCCATCAATTCCAGCCATCTCCTCTACCTCATGTTCAACTCCCTCTGCGTGAACACATACTTGAGGCTCTTGTGATCTGTGAATATCTCCACTTTATCCCCAAGCAAATAATGCCTCCATAACTTCAAGGCAAAATCCACAGCTGCAAGCTCCAAATCATGCGTAGAATAGTTCGTCTCATGAGGTCTCAACTGCCTCGATGCATAAGCGACAACCCTGCCTTGCTGCATCAGCACTGCTCCAAGACCTCGACCCGAAGCATAACAAAAGATCACAAAACCACCCGAACTGTCGGGTATAGTCAGCACAGGCGCTGACGTCAATTGATGCTTCAATTCGGCGAAAGCTTCATCACAAGCTTCGTCCTAGAAAAACTTCTGCTCCTTCTTGGTCAAACTGGTGAAAGGTCCAGCAACCTTTGAAAAATCCTGGACGAACTTCCGATAATAGCCAGCCAAATCCAGAAAGTCTTCACCTCAGGAACAGACTTCGGAATAGGCCAATCCTTGACCGCAGAAATCTTCGCAGGGTCCACTGAAACACCAGCACCAGAAATAATGTGGCCAAGGAAAGCAACCCGATCCAGCCAGAACTGATCCAAGAACAACGAAAACACCCGATTCATCAGACTCATGAACACAGCTGGTGTATTAGTCACTTTGAAAGGCATCACCAAGAACTCGTAATGCCCATACCTTGTTTGGAAAGCCGTTTTAGGTACATCCTCCGACTTCACTCTGACTTGATGATACCCAGAACGAAGATCCAAATTCGAGAACACTGAAGCACTTCCCAATTGGTTGAATAAATCGTCAATCCTCGGCAATGGAAACCGATTCTTGACAGTGACTTTATTTAACTCTCTGTAGTCAATGCAAAGCCTGCAGCTTCCATCCTTCTTACTGACAAACAGAACTGGGGCACCCCAACGAGAAACACTAGGCTGGATGAAACCCTTATCAAGCAGCTTCTGAACTTGCACCTTCAATTCCGCCAATTCAACCAGTGCCATATGATACAGACTCTTGGAAATAGGCACCGTACTTAGCTGAACATCGATGCTAAACTCCACATCTCGGTCTGGCAGCAAGCCGGCCAAATCCTCGGGAAACACATAAAGGAAATCCTACACAACTAAGGGTGCAACAACCCCATCAGAGCTCAACGATACAAGGGAAACAGCCTCAGAGTCCAGCGAGTTCTTGACACACACAGATTGTGTCTCACACGCATGGAAAACAAACTCTGGTTAACCAGAAAGCCTGAAAGTCACCTTCTTCTCTCGGTAATCAATCACGGCACAAGAAACACCCAACCAGTCCATGCCCAGAATGATATCGAAATCGAAATTAGGAATCACAATCAGGTCAGCCCAGAACTCCACACCACCAATCAGCAACGGACTCTGCTTGCAAACCCGAGAACAGACAATAACACCTCCACCTGTGGTGATGTCCCAAGCTGCGAGCATAGCATCGCTAGTCAAACCATGCTAATTGACAAATTGAGAGGAAATGAAAGAGTGGGTAGCACCAGAATCAAACAAAATATAAGCTGGAAGAGATAAGACTAAAATCACACCTAGAAGAAATAAGGTGCTAGCAGGATATATACACGAGTAATTGTACAATGAAGGAAATAAGGTAAATAAATAACATGCAGAAAACAAGGAAAAGAAAGTACAACTACTGATGATATACCTGCAGCTACTCCAACAGCAACCTCCGTTTCCCCAGCTGTCATGTTATAAGCCTGACTACGACTCCCAGTCTGACCTCCTATGGGAGTCACGCGCCTCTTCTCAAAGGTCTGCCTATGCAGGGGAAGAGGCGGTCTAGCCTGACCATGAGCCAGTGCTCCCTGCTGAACGGTACCTCTAGCCTGAATAGCTGCCCTACTCCTGGGACAGTCCCGAATCATATGATCGCTGCTGCCACAAGCAAGGCATAGCCGATTAGCTACCCTGCAGTCCCACTGTGAATGCCCAACCTTATGACAATAGCCACAAGTTTCGACATTCCTTGAAACAACAGATGCGTACGGCTGTGCCCTCGCGGGAGGAGGTGGAACTATCCTCCGAATAGGTCCTCCGGAAGGACGGGCTGCAACAAGGTGCGAAGCAGTCCGCTGGGGAACACCAGATCTGCTGATGGTCTGCTCCTGAATCCTAGCAGCATCCAGAACATCGGCATAGGCACGAAGCCGAAAAGCAGCCAACCGATCCTGGATGGGAAAACTCAAGCCCGACTGAAATCTGCTAGCCCGAGCTTCATCAGTGGCAACAGGGGTGGGAGAAAAGCGAATGAGTCGAGTAAACTCTGTAGCATAATCGTCCACGGAACGGTTTCCCTGATGAAGACAATGCTCAAACTAATACTGTCATAAGTGATGTAGGAAACAACAAATGACATTTAAGAACACTATCTAGCTGGCCTGAGTTAGGGAAACAAATTGTCGCTCCATCTCTGCCTTAGTGACACTAGGAAAGAACTTCGCCATGAAGCTCTCTGAGAAAGTGGCCCACTCAATGGGTCGCGGCATCCTCTCAGATTCAACTCGCCACCACATGTGAGCGAGATCCACCAATTGGATGCGAACCACATCCACACGATCCACCCCAGAAACACGAGCTGCAATCAGCAGTTGCTCCATCCGGATAAGCCATTGTTCGGCCTCTAATGGCGACGCAGTACCCAAAAACTTATATGGGAGCAGCCACATAAAATCTACAACTATACCAGGCTAGGTGGCAGAGGCCCATGTGCATGTCCAGCGGCAGGTCCATTAGCCGCCAAAGTGCCCCTCATCAGCTCATTGTGCTCCTGCTGAAGAGCCATCATCTGCTGAATCATCTGGAGAATGGCAGCGTTGTCCGACTGCTCATCCCTCAGGCGAGAAGAAGAATTCCCACGAGTCATAGCCTGAAACACGAGCAAAGATGGTCAGTACCCAGATGATATGTTTGTTATTATACATGCATTCATGTGATCATCGTGGTGTACACATTACTGAGTTAACCCGGCTAGAACTGAACTCGACTAATATACCAATTAAAGCCAAAACTCATGAAGATAGTCATGTTTGATTGATATATTCTTAAACCTGGGGCTCTGATACCACAGAAAACCATGTCAAGCCCCGCTTTCCAAGATACGGAATATGAGTACGTAACGTAGGCCCAGCGAATGATGTAAACACCATCCATAAGCTGTACCAAACTAACTCAACAATATGCAACAACAAATACCACCCCGCAGGAAGAAATAATCACATGAATCAAGATAACTTCAATAAATAATGAAATAATCCAACAATAATAATATCCAACACGAGAAAATCCAAACATCTGGGAGAAACAAACTCCCGGAACATAAGCCCTAAACAAAGTACAAGTCATCACAATGTTCAAAACAATAAACTAGAAGGAAAGTAAATTAAGCAGCGAAAATCAGCTCCATCTTTAGAATCGTTGCTCACCAATTCCTTCTGGTATAGCTCCTTTAGTACCTGTAAATACTTGATTTAAAAAGAAAGAAAAGAGTGCCCTTAGAGCAAGTTGTGGGCAGCAAGTGGAGGAAAACAAAGGATAAAGGAAATATGTATAGCAAAGGAAAGGGACATGATCAAAGTCAAATAGCAAAGCAAAGAGCAGGCAATTGTATCAAAGTTTTACGTTTAAACAGTTATATACAGGATCAAGCATGAGATGATAAATGCAAGTTATTGATCATTTTATTAGCTTATCTAGTACACGTAGTACTGCATCCCATACTATAGATTCGATGCAAACACACAGTGTACGCTTTAGACTGATGGTGAATTCAAGGTTCGTGTACTCGGACCAGTAAATCAGTGTTTAATTTTCAGTGTCAGTGTTTATCAGGCAGGTTTTTATGGCCATACAATACAAATCAGTACAGTTGGGCCCGACCGAGTACAGTCATTGATTGTTCACTACCAAGTCATCCCATATTACCCCGGCTTGTTATCATTTTATTTCATCCTATGTGAGCATGCAATAAAGTTTCAATGTTGTATGATACTAATAAGTGTGTCTATTTCTATGCGTTACAGACCAAGCATGAAGCAAACAAGTCAATTACATACAATTCACAAAATCAGGACAACATGACCTTGCTATACCAAAACATGGATTACTGTCATTACGAAGTAGAAAATCTAGATCCGTTAAAAGTTCTAGGAACTAGACTTCCACACAGTTCCAGCAAATATATATAAGGCACATAAAAGATACAGAAACTAAGGCGAAAGCTCTATTCTATTTAGATTTTATGTTCAGTCAGCATAATGTAATCTGTGTTCACTTATTTGTTTTGGGTCAGAAAACCCAGCAAATAAATCTATAAAAATTCTTGGCCATTCCTACACATGTCTAGGTTCAGCCTAATTTATTTCAGATTTTTATTTTACTGTTAGCTTGGTTAAAGAAATTAAAGAATTGCAAGATACGCATGCATTTGTGAATCTGAAAGTTCTAACACAGTTGTACTAAAATGATGATATCTAACAAACCACACATCGGAATCCAAATCCGCAAAAATCGTAGTAAACTAGACATCAGAGGCTAAATTTCATGTTTAGAATGTTATTTCAAAATATGACAGAAACATAGGTGAAAATCTGATTCAAAATTGAACACACAGCAGTCCAGAAATTATCTTGACATAAATAGGCACTATTTAAATCATATGATCATATTTTTCATGCAAATTGGTAATCAAAGTGTCAATAGATGTTTAACATGCAAATTTCAGTTCTTAGATGTAGTGTCACATGCATGGTAGTCAATCAAATTATGTCTAACAGTTATAGTTTATCAAACAAGTCTATAGTATGGATCTAGTTAATTTCATGTAATTGTGCATATGCAAGATACAACATGGACTAGGTTTTAGATCAGAGAGAGTGGCACGAAGTTATGAATATGTCAGGTTAGCTCGTGTAAACCCTCGATAAACTTAACGGAATTCTCAAATATAACATGATAACGAAAGGGACTGGATCAACTTGCAGAGAACAAATAAACTTGAACAAAACAATATATTAGTTCAAGGAGGGACCTGCCTGTTAATTAGTAGATTTGAATAAAATAGAATAATAGGATCGAAATCCCGGGCAAAGATCCACTGGATCACGAGCGAGACACGATAAAAAACCAAATGGCAAGAGACCAACAGCAAGAGAACTCCACGCAGCGGATCGGGCAAACAGCAAACGGCAAAACCAGGATCCCGTGTGCCAAAATAGCAAACACCGAATTCGACCAATCGGATTTTGTCTCTTACCTTCGATAGAGAGAGAGAAGGAGAGAGCGGGACTCCGGCGACTGGCAGCGCGATGCTACAGTCGTGAAGCGTCGGCAGACGACGACCACGGCAAGGCGGCAGTGGCACGACGACGGTGATGTTGTGTTCGGGTAGCGACGGCAATGATGATGCTCTGTTTTCGCTCGAAAATAGGGAAGAACGACGACGGAGAGAACGGGGCTTGGACGGTGACTGCAACTCTGCGAGGGAATTACGGTGGTTGTAGGGAGTGCACGGCGAAGGATCACAGTGACAATGACGAGGACGGGGGTGTTCGGCGATGGAACAATGAGTGCTCGGAGATGGGTTAGGGCGGTGGACAACAAAGACGAGGAAGGTGATCGGAGGGAGACAAGCTGAAGGAGATGATGATGAGGGGATGGTGATGACGGTGGTCGGAGGTGACAAGGGCTGCGGCAAGGGGAAAACAACGTGTTTCAGTTTGTTCTGGGGTAAAACAGAGAGAGAGAGAGAGAGAGAGAGAGAGAGAAGTCGGGGAGAGAGAGAGCGGCGGAGAGAGAGTAGAATAATAATTAGGGTATTTATAGGAGATCAAGATTTTGGATTTTGGGTTGTGGTTTAATGGGTTTTGGGTATCGGTTTTGGCTCCAAAAAGCGACGAACAAGCATAAAACGAAGAGATGAACATAAAGCGGAACAAATCAAACTCAAAATAGGAAGAGCAAAATTTTGCGATGAATCAAGAATAGCAAAATTTCAACCAAAAGAGCACAGAACAAACAATTGAAAGTAAAGAGCCCAAGAAAAAGCAAGATATAATATGAATAAAAGAATCCAGATTCAATAATCAAGGAAAGAAATAAAAATACAATATAATCCAAAATAGGGGTTACACGATCCGACTCACCTCTCAAGCGGCCCTCTTCTGCAAAAAGTTCGGAGCTCAGCTCTTCCCTAGAGTTGCTCCCCAAACTCACATACCGAATAGCTCTTCCCAAGGGTCATGCGATGGTCTTTACCATAGCTCCTCCGTGGCAAAGCTCTTCTTTTTAGCCCAATGGGAGAGGAAATCACCTCCGTAGCTCCCCGAAGAAGGAACTACTCTGTGTTGATCGTCGGCACTGCAGCTCTTCTCATCCGCACGAAGGAAAAGTTATTGTGAGCCTATTTTGGCCCTAAAAATGGATGATTCTTAAGCTGACTTCTGAAGATAAATTGTAGATCTTCCAGTCACCGTTGAAACGAGGAGTCATACGCTCCAATCAGACTTCTGTAGCACCAGAAAACCTGGTTAGAACACACCAATGTTGAGCCAACAAAAAGTTGACCGAGTGAACGGTCGATAGTCAAATCGCCACGTGTCAGCATGCCAAAGCAATGTGGCAGTTCGGAGTCCTGCGCTGAGCAAACACGCCCATGATCAAGAACGGTGAGACTCCATTGATCAGTCAATGGTGAACGGTCAATGGTCACGTGTAAGCATGCCGAAGCATTATGGCAGTTCGGAGTTGCGCACCAAGCAGACGCTCCCCGGATCGAAAATGGTGAAAAATCCCATTGACTAATCAATGGTTAAACCGCCTCGTGTCAACACGCCGAAGCATCATGGAGGTTCGGAATCACAAAACGAGCAAACGCATCACCAAACTGAAAATGGCAAAAAAAATTCCTCCCAATCAGCACCTGATCTTGATCAACGATTGAGATTTCGTTACTTCAATCAGCATCAAAAAAGCACGTGTATTGCACGTGCAAGGCCGAACAAACGTGTCTCCGAACTAAAAATGGTGCAAAATTTTCGTCAAAAATCTTGCCAGATCTCGATCAACTACTAAGATTAAAAAAAATTAACTCCAAAAGGATATTGGAGTCCTGGTCCAAGCCCAGTTGAATTTTGAACCCGAAACCTGCTATCCAAAACCTCAAGCTCTGAAAATCCTCATCTTCGTAAACCCTGACTTCGGAGCACAACCTCGCCGAGCTACTTCGTCGCCAAGATCGAAGCCACTGCTGAACTCCTTTGCCGCTCATATGCTAAGTTGTTGAACTCCAAAACTCCACAAACAGCCGAGCTCTCTCACCAAAGCTTGAAGCCTCATCGATCTCGAAACCTCGCCGAGCTCATCTCCACTTTGTTGAGCTCCACAGTCGACGAACTTCCCTACATCACAACCGAGCTCTCCTGCCAAAGCTCGAAGCTTTGTCAAGTTGGAAACCTTTCCGAGCTCATCTCCATGCCGACGAGTTCCCCTGGCCGAGCTCCCCTCACAAAGCTCCTCTCTTCGCCGACCTCCATCAACTCTGTCGCGCTTGAGCTCAGCTAATTTGTTGGCCGAACTGAGAAGAAGGAGAAGTCGAAGGGAGACCGTTAGATCCTTCATAAAGCGCGCACTCCCTTGATCGACGGCTAAGATTCACCAAGAAAAGTCAACGGTCAATGTTGACCAAGTCAACGGTCAACCGTTTACCGCCACATGTCGACGGGCCGAACGTTGCATCGATCGTTCGACGTGCACCGAGCAACAGTGGAACAAATGAAAAGGGAGAGAAAAAATCTGTCTCCCTATCCGTGCTCGATCGTGATCAACGATCGAAATTAAATCAAGTTAATTTCTTTTATTTAATGATTTTATTTAATTGTTAAATTGAAATAATTATTTAAAAATTTTGAAAAATATTTTCAATTTTTAAAAAATTAATTAAAATTTTAAAAAATTATTAATAATTGGAAAAAATATTTTTAATTTCTGAAAAAGTAATTATTAGTTTACAATAATTAATTAAAAATTTCAAAATTTAATTATTAAAATTTAAAAATTGAATAAAAATTCAAAAACTGATTAAAAATTAGAAAAAAATATGGAAAAATCACTGAAAATCAAAAAAAAATCTAAAAATAATTTTGGGTATTTTAAAAAGCTCGGAATAACACTGTTACACCTCGAGCAAGATCTAAACTTCCCCGAGAACTCTGATAAGTTCTATAAACAACAAAAAACGGGTGAACTACTCCTCAAAGGCTGTGAAACTCGGTCTTCGGGAGTGGGGGCTTGTGATATGGGTAAAAATAGAACTAAGTTGGCACACGAATCATAAAGCTCTCAGGGGTTAAATGGTAATTTTACCTATAAACGGGTCCATAAATGGAAATTGGGCCTCTCCAAGCGCAATAATCCAAAAACAGATCTGTCTCATTGGGTTGCCATAATAGTCCCATGCAAATGAGCCCAGATCACATAAAAATAATTTAAACTCATGATTATCTATAAGTGATGGTTCAAAAACCATATCTCTTATCTTGGGGAGAGTTTAAAACTCAAATCTCCTCAACTACTCTTATCTCTTCAAGAAGAAGAGATAATTGATTCAATCTAAAAACACTAGGAAGTGGAGATAAATTATTATCTTGAAACTGACCCCCGATGCGACTATAAATACCCCTCTATCTCCACAAGAACATGGTAATCAATATTTTGCCTCTAAAAACTCTCTTTCTATTTATGAGTTCTGACTTGAGCGTCGGAGGGTCTATCGTCGGGGTTAATCCTGATGTTTCAGATTTTTGCAGGTCAATCGAAGTGATCATACCATCAAAGATCATATCCAACGGTGTAAACAAGTTAGATTCAATGGTCAACAACAATTGGAAATAGCCAATATCGGCAAAAGTCAAAAAGGTCAGCTTTTTACTGTATTAAAAAGAAATCATGTCTATTTGCTCCCACACAGAAATTAGCAATAACATTCTCCAACTTTGATTGTTTGCAGCATCATGACAGTTTCGAATGTTGTGCAAAATAAATTACTATGAAGTAATAGAAGTAGAGGGTATGACATATTAATTATTTTTTTGAGAGAGTATAATTGGTTTCAATTCATGATTAGAATTTATTGTACGCTCACAAATTTCATGATTGATTAAATGAGCAAATTTTAGATGATCATTAATTGTCTTTAATTTTATTAAATACCATAATTTAAACATAGGGTTTTGATACATGAATTGTACATGTGGGTTCCTGGATTTCGGGTAGGAAGAAAAATAGGCTTTAGATTTTCAGTTCGGTTCATTATAATTTCATAGGAGAATTAGCTTTGAAGTTGGTTGGACTTCTTGGCTAGTGCATGTGGAGTGTGGGGCTCCGTGCTTGGTCGCAGGTTTGATCTAGGGAAAAGCCACTTTCGCATTTTTTAGTTTAAAAATTCAATATTTGAGTCCCTTAACATGGAAATTGTATTTTTGGAAGTTTGTATAAATAGAAATGAGTACAAGTATTTTGGGTTAATTTCCACTAAAAAAATTAATGATTTAACTACGGTTTTATTTGATTTAACTTTGAATATTTGGAGGATAAAATATTGATTTGTAAGGAATATTGTCTTTGGAGAATTAGAATCAATTTTGAGGAATATCGTCTTTTGAGAATTAGAAATTGATTTTTGGGGAATATTACTGTAATGAAAATTGGTATAAATATTTTGGAAGTATTTGGGAAAATTAAGAAATTGATTTTTGAGGAATATTATCATGATGGAAATTGGTATAAATGTTTTGGATTAAATTTCAGGTTTGAATGAATGAGTTTAACACATATTTGGTAATTAGATTTGAAATATTAGAACATAGATGATGCTGATTAAATTGAGGCATTTGAAATCATATTGTAACAGTTTGCAAATTTTTATCTAGTTATTTGAGGATGACAAGTTGAATGAAATTTATATTGATTGAGAAATGTGATTTAATTATTTTAAATGAATGAGAATTCTAAGAAAGATGTTGTGGATGACCTAGAAAGTGGATGAATTTTACAGTGTGTGAGCTCTAGAGGCTGAGTAGGACCCTTGTTACTGGTAGTTGAGATGTTTGATTTTGGAAACTAGATAATGTTGGCTAGTGTTCCTGATTGGTTTGGTTTTGGAATTTAGCCAGTGTCGGTTAGAGTTCCTGGTTGTTTGAGTTATGTCCGGTAGGGTGAGCTAGCTCTAGCTGGCTGTGGTTTTCAATGTTTGAACTTAAGGACTTGCATGTAATATCCCGAGCAGATATTAATAATATTATTTTATTATTTTTATTTTCAGAATTGAAATATTTTTGGTAGATATTACTCAGTTTAATTAATAATCATTATATGTATATATACCAGTCTGTAAGTATATGTATTGTATCAATTTGGTACTGAAATCTTCCGAGCCGATAATAAAATTATTTTTATTATTATTTTATTTTATTCTCGAATTGAATTTTTTTTTGTACAGGTTGTCTAGTTTGACAAATAAGAATTATCGGTATATATATTAGTATATACGTATACATATTATATCGATTTCGTACATTTGTACAAAATCATGTAGTATGTGTTTTTGGACCATAATATCTTTATTTTGTCATGATTGATCAAAAAATGAATGGTCAAGATTTAATTGGGAGGGATAAATATAGATATTATATATTTATTTGTATTATGAATTGTATTAATAATTGTTTCTTTCATAGCATTGTCAACTCAAACTTATACTCAAATTCACCTCCTCACCCTCTCATACACTCACTCTCTCATTTTTTTCCTATAAATAACCCCTTCCCTTCACCCTTGGCTCATTTCCTAAAGAAAAAGAAAGGGAAAGCAAAAGAAAGAGAGAAAATTTAACAAGAGAGTTCTTCATTTTTAGATGGTAGTAGAAGCTAGGAGGAGGAGAAAGAAAGCTAGGCTAGTTCTTCCTACTAGAACATATGGTGGGGGTTTCTCTAACTTAGTTTCTTTGTATGTAGAACTTCTAATTCATAAAAGAGTAGTCTTTTGTTGTATGTTGAACTTCTAATTCATAAAAGAGTAATCTTTTGTTATATGTAGAACTTCTAATTCATAAAAGAGTAGTCTTTTGTTGTATGTAGAATTCTAATTCATAAAGAGTAGTCTTTTGTTGTATGTAGAACTTCTAATTCATAAAAGAGTAGTCTTGTTGTATGTATAACTTCTACTTCATAAAAGAATAGTCTTTTGTTGTATGTATGACTTCTAGTTCATAAAAAAATAGTCTTTTGTTGTATTGTAACCCCCGTTCCCGCAAATACATATTTCCTGAATATTTTCTCGACTTCGATTATTTATAAATTTATTTTATGTTAAATTCGTTTTGGATCTTCTATTTTTCTAATCGACAATTATATTATTTCAAACGACCGTATATTTAAACTTTATTTTCTACTCTTAATTGGTCGACTACTTATATTATTACTATTTGGATTATTTTAATAAATTTGTTAAACCCAATTCCTATTTGTTATATAATCTTATTATTACTATTATTATTATTGTTATTATTATTATTACTATTATTACCTTTGATTGTTATTAAAAATTCAATTCTATTCATTAAACATATTTGTAGTTATTCTCAAATAATTTTTATATTGTAATATAATCCTATATTGTATATGACCTTATTATTATTGTTATTATTATTATTATTATTATTATTATTATTATTATTATTATTATTATTATTATTATTATTATTATTATTATTATATTATTATTATTATTATTTCTATTGTTATTTTTGAAATGTTACTTATTAACTGAGAAACCTATTGATCTTGATCTGTCTTGTATTATTATCCTTTATTTTTGGTAACCCTAACTCCAAACCCATGCTATTATTAACCCAAACCCATCTCCTATTGGATGCTAACCCAAATCCACATACCCAATCCCCCCTAATAGCCAAACCCAAAATTTCTCCCCCATAATCCCCTGTATCTCCTAACTACCCCACGTTTCACCCCCTACTATTATGATTTGTGATTAAATAAACTCTCTCTCTCTCTCTCCTCTCTCTCTCTTATCACGGCCAACCCTTCCTCTCCCTGATCTCTCTCCCCCTTCTCTCTTTCTCCTCTGTTTGAAACAGATACCATCGCCACCTTCCTCATCCTGTCGCCCCTCCATTGCACCCATCGTCGAGCCGCCGCCACTAGTGCCCCGACCTCCCGCTTGACCCCTCACTCTGCTACCACTCTTGAACCTCGTCCACCCTCACCGTCCTCTCATCCTCACCTTGTCTCCCTCATCTTCGTTGCCATGTCATCACCTCCAACCTGCCACACGAGCCATCCTCCTCACCATCGTCGAACCCATCTTCTCCACCGCCAGTGACCTCCCTGTCATCATCGACCTCCCCTTGTCTCCACTGCATCTCGTTGCCTGCAACCTACCATCGAAACCCCTTCCCTGCCCTGTTCATCCTCTCTCTCCTCTCCTCTGTTTTCTCCCCGAAACAAAGCTCGCCCCATCGATCCTCTCCTCGACGCCCTGCCCCTTCTCACCTCCGCAACCACCTTGCCATCACCGGCAGCCCACCCTACCATTCCCCTATACTGCCGCAAGCCTTGTCCTCGAGCCCCTTTACTGCACCATCGTCGCCACAGTTGAAGTCGAAGCTCTTGCCGCCGTTGCTGTTTGCTATGGTCGACTTGCTGTGTGCTTTGAATTTTTGTTGGTTGTTGTAGGGGGAGGATCTGCCATTTGCTGTTTAGCCATTGGGGGGTTTTGCCATTTGTCGTTCTGGGTTGAGATCGCTGTCTGCTGTTATGGGACTTAGATCTTGCTGTTGGGTTGTTTCGGCTGTGTGCTGTTTTGGATTTGATCGCAGATTGCTGTTTTGCTTTGTTGCTACTATGTTTCTTTACACAAGTTTGCACGTGCTTTGGTGGGTATGTGCGTTGCACATGAGTTGCACGTATTGTTACTTCGGGATCCTAATCCTGTTATTCTCTTCATATTCTGACTAAACATCTATAAGGGCAAGTCTACTTGAACTCGCTTGTTATTCTAGTTCAAGATTGTTGATCTCCGCAAGTAGTTCTCCTTTTTAATTATCATATTGTTATACTATATATCTTCCATTGAGTATATTGATGGTTTACACAAGCTAACCCAAGATATCCTCAACTTCGTGCCAATATCTTGATTCAAATCCGACCTTATATATAGTCACATGCACACACGACATGAAAAATTTGACCAGAAACTTGCATATAGGAAATATGGTGATTTAAATGCATGATGACCGATGGTGATTTAAGACTTGATTTGAATACATGACAAATTTCGCTTTGTGTACTATAGAAATTCATCTTCAATTGCTGCATATAATGTTAGCACATTCCATGATATAGGAGCATGTAGATTGTTCATTATGACGATTGCATATGGTTACATTTCATCATTTTCCTGCTGCCTACCCCATATTATACTGAGATTTTGACCCTGTTACTATGAAAATCAACTAGAACTATGTAAAAAGAAATTGTATCTTAATGAATCTAGTTTCCATAACATTTTATGGATCTAGATTTCGATCCGTGAGTTATAGGATATCACACTTTTTGACACTGCTGGCTGTGTATTTCCAGATTTGTTGTTTAGTGGAACCTCGACACAACTTCTAATTGAAACACAGTATTAACATTAGAGTTACGACATGAAATTATCCAGAAAACTAATAGACATGCTTAGGTTCCACTTTCTAAATTTTATAGATTTTTGTAATGAATTTACACCTTGATTTCACATGTAGAGATTTGACTCTAGATTGTTGTCAGAACTTTTAATCTGTAAAGAATAGAGTAATTGACCTAGCTATATTCAAAATCAATTGAAACTTGCTAAATATAAGTTGTAGCCCTGTGAGACTAGAACGTAGAACATCTGACGATTTTGTGATCCTACTCCTGGATTGCAAGATATTCAGGTTTTATCACTGTACTGTCTAGATTTCAGATTCACTGCTTTATGGGTACGTTATAATGCTTGACTAATAGAATAGCAAGATAAATTAAGAATTAGGGTCTGAGATTTACGAGCATAATAGTAGAAAACCCCTGGGAATAAATTATAATTTTGTAAGATTTTTAATCAAGTTTTTACATTAAATCACACATATAATGCTTTCACTCTGAGCTGCTGTCTAAACTGCTTACCTGTAGTAAATCGGCTAGTAGACACACTCACTGTAATTTTTATATACTGTGTGGATATGCATTGGAACCGGTAGGGAGTCGAGTTTCTAGAATCCCTGATGGATCCATATTTGCCTTCCTGTAGTAGCGGGGAAGTTCACTTTTTCAAAGCAACGTCTTGCTGTCCAGAATGTGTGCTTTCATAGTATTGCATGTAAATGTATTAACCTTACATCTAGTGAATGAGAATTAAATTTATATCATGCATCACATCATTTTTTTTCATCCTTATCATCGTCTTGACACTCTTATACACATTGCATGATCATTAATGACATAATAAAATATTAACAAGCCGGGGTAATAAGGGTTGACTTACTAGTGGATAATCTCATAAACTGTACTCGAAAAAGGCCTTATTGTTACATTGATTATTGTCATGGAAGGAGGAGTATCGATTGTAAACTATTGATTGTTAATTATTGCTTGTAAATTATGGTTATCGATGCCGAGTACACGCTCTGTAGATCCCACCACTATAGTCTAAACGAACACTGGTTGTATGCACCAAACCTATGGTATGGGACGCAGTAGTACATGCATTAGTTAGGTTAAATACTAATAGACTAGATTAACACTTGCATACTTGATCATGACTAATTATATTGACATTATTTATCGACTATTGTTATTGAAAATTGCATTACTAAATCTAGACTTTCCATCAACCATTATTATTTGTTCTTGATTTTGTTCTAGCTTCATATTCCTTGATGTACCATGTTCCTTTATCTTTGTTTTCACTACTTGTTGTCCATGCTTACTCTAACGGACATCTTCCCCTAGCTCTAGATGATCAAACTACAGGTGCACAAGGAGAATTGATCGAAGGTCTTGGTGAGCAATTCTTCTAGGATGGAAGATGGAGCATTGCCTACAATAAATTATTTTCTGCATGTTTATTTCATATTTGCATTATTACTTTGTTGAACTTTGTATTCTGGGATTTGTTGACCCGAAGTTGTTTATTTCCAGTTGTTGGTTATTACTTTGAACTATTGCATGATTTATCCTAGTATCTTTGTTTGTGTGATTATGCTTTCCTGCGTGGTTGTGATTATTCTTTTCTATGTTGTTGAGTTAAGACCGGTACAGCTATGTATGATGTTAATATCATTCGTTGGGCCTTCATCACGGACTCATATTCCCGTATTTTGGGAAGCGGGGCATGACATGTATATATAACTTCTAGTTCATGAAAAAGTAGTATTTTATGTATGTATAACTTCTAATTCATAAAAGAGTAGTCTTTTGTTGTATGTATAACTTCTAGTTCATAAAAAAAAAGTAGTCTTTTGTTGTATGTATAACTTCTAATTCATAAAAGAGTAGTCTTTGTTGTATGTATAACTTCTACTTCATAAAAGAGTAGTGTTTTGTTGTATGTAGAACTTCTAATTCATAAAAGAGTAGTCTTTTGTTGTATGTATAACTTCTACTTCATAAAAGAGTAGTCTTGTTGTATGTATAACTTCTACTTCATAAAAGAGTAGTCTTTTGTTGTATGTACAACTTCATTCATAAAAAGGTAGTCTTTTGTTGTATGTATAACTTCTAATTGATAAAAGAGTAGTCTTTTGTTGTATGTATAACTTCTAATTCATTAAAAAGTAGTCTTTTGTGGTATGTATAACTTCTAGTTCATAAAAAGGTAGTCTTTTGTTGTAATAAAAGAGTAGTCGTGTGTTGTATGTATAACTTCTAATTCATAAAAGAGTAATCTTTATTGTATGTATGACCTCTACTTCATAAAAGAGTAGTCTTTAGTTGTACGTTGTTCTAGTTATGTTTAATAAAGAACTCATGGATTGATGTTGCATGATTGTTCTAGTTGATTTTATAAAGAACCCATGAATTTTAGTTGTATGTTGTTCTAGTTAAGTTTAATAAAGAACCCATAAATTTATGTTGCATGATTGTTCTAGTTGAATTTGATGAAGAACCAATGAATTCTAGTTTGTATGTTAATCTAGTTAAACTTGGACTAAATCATGTGAGTGTTCATCTTTAATTTACAGATGATAATAAGATGTTAGTAAGCTTAACCCGAAATTCTAGTTCATATAAGTTGGATATGCCATGAAATGTTAGTGGAAATTATGCACTCAATTTTGGGTAATAATGGTAGTAAAGTCACCATTGTTAGTAGCTTGATAGAAGCTAAGGGATGTTAACCATCAAGACTTACATTTAACTACCGTAGGAACTATGGTTAAGTCATACCTCGTGCGACGCCTGATCTTAACCGGTGAAGGTTGATTGCAGACTAAGAGTGTTGGCGAGATCCAAGTTCAGGGTAGTGGCAAGTGAGAGAGATCTCATCGCTGGCATCTTGGATAGGTAGGCCATGAGTTGGACCCATGACGATTTTAAGAAAGTCTAGGTTGTGACCTAGGAAGTCTGTTAACATTGTTGCATCCCCGTTAGATTGTTTAAGATTAGTGACATCATTAGGGTAGTAACTTGTAACTATTATTACTTAACCATTTCATCTATATCTTGCCAAAAAGAAAGAGTTGGTATTAGGGGTGATACCTTATGATCCGACTCAACCTATAGGCCGACACTAGGTGGTGTTATTGAGTTGTATCTTTCTGTCAAAGGGATACGTGCGGTGCCTTCTCACGAGTTGGGAGCACGGTTACGTATCTCGCTCTGTTAATTCCTGCAATGTCATGATAAGAATGGTAGGTTCTCCTGTCGAAACTAAGAGATGGACCCCGGAAATCCATCACGTTCTATGTCGGGGAAGCGAACAGGTCATAGATTGATGTTCTATGAGTTATGGGTGCCACATGATAGACTTCGTGCTATCCTGTGCTGCGGATACCCTGCGTTCGTCTGGCTTTTGAGTGAGGTCCAGTACGTCGGGTAGTAGTGGCCAACATAAACACCATGAGCGTACTACATTGGTGGGACTTGACCACATCTGCAACCTCATCAGTCACGTTGTATCGTCAGGAACAGGTTGAGTACAAAAGTAGAATTCATAACGCGGGTTCAAATCCCTAAATATGGAGAACAACTTGATATGGACGTATGTAGTTATGGGATGCATACGGTTCTAGAGTCTCGCTTGCATTAGAATAAGTGCATCCTAGCATTAGTTGACCTTGAATTAGATTCTAAGCCATTGCACGCACGAACACTTAAACTACAAATACATATTTTTACCTTGCTTAATCTATTTTATTTAAGTTGAGATTCCGCTGCTTGTAATCAGCATTTTGCATCAGTATATGTACTGCCATCCCCACTCAATTAGGTTGAGGATGCAGGACCATTGATCCTGGAGAACTCTAGGCAAGGCGTAGCATCCAAGTAAAGAACCCAGTGTTCATTTATTTTTCATTTGTACTCTGATGTAATTTATTAAAATTATTGTAACACTCGGCATGTAAGATATTATGTTGAATAAAAAGTTTTAAATTTTCCTGCTTTTCTGTGTATTGAAGCTAATTGAAGATAAAGGTCTTGGCTCGTGTCACGAATTCTCCATATAGGAAATCTGAGCCATTACAGACTAGTTGGAGATGTGATGAAGTAAGAGCAAACATGAGTATGAGGGCCTCAGATGGTCTGCGGTGTGAGGTAATTCCTAGAATTATCGAGATGTGAGTGGAAGTGTCTCCAGGTCATCTGCGGTGTAAAATTGATCTCCAAAATTATCGAGATCGAAGTGACGCTCATGGGATATTTCGTGTGTGTTGAGGCGCCATGGCATGCAGCATGGGATTGAATCCCCGGAATTATCAGGATGCAAATGATCATCTACAGTGTGGGATTAATCTTCGGAATTATCGGGGAGTGGGCTAGACACGCACAGAATGTCTAAATCTTATGTTAGTCATGGGTGTAAGTTTTGCATAACGAGGGATTAAAAATTATAATGAGGTGAACGCTAAGGGCTTGCCCTCGGACCTTTATAGTATGGAATGCAAATAAATATTTTGGAAGTATTTTGGAAAATTAATAAATTGATTTTTAATGAATACAATCTTGATGGAAATTGGTACAAATATTTTAGATTAAATTCCATATTTGAACGAATGATTTTAGTACAGATTTGGTAATATGATTTGAAATATATTAGCTATTACTTTACAACTTTTCAATTATTATACTCTTCTCAATTATTCATCAGTTTATTTTATATTTTGATTCTTCTTTATTTTGTTTACTATTTATTTCTTTATCATAATAGTGCTCTTCTTATCATAGTTAATTTTTTTAGGCTATATAATATTTATTTACACTCTTAGTCTATTTATTTTCAAAATTTTCTACTGCATTGCAATTTATCTATAGTATTTCAATTCTTCTATTCCTATCTGTTGTTCTTCGTTGACTAGATTGTTTTATATTTATACTGTACTCTATTACTTTATATTTTTTTTCTTTATATACTTTATACGTTTACTTTTTATTTTAACTATGTTAATTTCACCATATTTTTAACTATCTTTCTTCTTAACTCTCTTACTACTTTAGTTATGAATCCCTACATTTTATACATTTTTTTTTTCCTTTGTGTATTTATTGCTTTTTCACCATCATCTTTATTTACTTTCTTCGAGTATATTTTTCATTCTACTTCTTATTACTTTTATTAATTTTGCTTACCAAAAGCTTATTATAAATTTATTAAAGCATCTATTTTCCTATGCTTCTCTTTATCCTTTCAAATTTTCTTTGTTCTCCAATTTCTTTCACAATCGAGTACTTAATTTATATATTTTTTCTATATTATCTAACACTTAACCTATTATCATTTTGTATAAAAAGTACTTTCAATCTACATTTTCTTTCTCTATCATATTTTCTTTGTTCGACTCATTTTCTAGTTTTTGTAACACTTCTGTGTTTTTTGTCTTTATTAATCTTTCTTTCTTTGTACGCTTATTAACTTCTTATATCTTACTTGACACTCATATTTTCTTTATTATATACTTACCATATGTTAAGTCTATATGGTTTTCTACATTATGTATTCTTATACTATATGTATTTTTCAAATTCTTTATAAGGTGTATACAAGATACAACTTTACTCTAGTAAGTTCTATGGACATAACCATTCTAAGGGGGAGAGAATGTAACACCCCGCAAAATTGAGTTATGACAATTTTTTTCCTCGTGTATTACGCACATATATTTTGTACCGTTACGTGTAATGTCCGTAACATTATAAATTTTTTTACATGTTTCAATTATTAATTTTTTTATCTTGATTGAATTTGTTATTGTAAATTGAATTCAATTTCTCCTATTTTGAGCCAACTCAAATATATTATGTTTCTGCAAAAATATAAATTTTAAATGTTTTTTTCTTACGTGCTTGACACGTGTTTTTAGTGCACGTGTTAATTGTAAAATCTTTTAATTATGTAAATATTTTTATTCTATTTCACAATATATAAATGATTATGTCTAGTTTTAAAGAAACTAACTTAATTTAAATCCATATTAAATTGAGTAACACATGAAATTGTATTAATTGTATTAAGTAAAATTCATAATATTTAGTGTGTATTTTATGTGCCCACACAAACCCTACGAAACCCATGCTCTACCCATATTTTGGCCGACCAATTCCAATAGGAGGGAAACAAATTTTTGAATGAGTTTGTGGGTAGTCGTTAGTGGTGTGTGGGTAGTTTTAAAAACTCTCCATCACCCTCCCATTTAATCCCCACTGGCCAAGTCCAACTCTCATTTTCCATTTTGATAATCCTACACTCCAACTCCTACACCACTCATCCCCGTAACACATTTCCTCCTAATTCTTCTTAACCTAATATATATATATATATATATATATATATATATATATATATATATATATATATATATATATAGGGAAAGGATCGGTTGAGCACTCCTCTAGTACTCACCGCGTGAACACTAGGCCTTCGGGCATTTATATTGAAAATCCAAACCGTTCACATTGATCTACACATCTAAATTAGTATAAATATGTAAAATCAAATCATTTGAAATTCATTTGCCCATTCATTGAAGTGTTACAAAATTGTATGGCTGAAAATCATTGTTTTTATAGTCACATGATGGATGGACAAATGAATTTCAAATGATTTGATTTTACATATTTAGACTAATTTAGATGTGTAGATCAATGTGAACGGTTCGGATTTTCGATATGAACGCCCGAAAGCCTAGTGTTCATGCGGTGAGCACTAGAGGAGTGCTCAACCGATTCTTTCCCTATATATATATATATATATATATATATATATATATATATATATATAAACCACTCCTTCTCTGTTTAGAATCCGAAGGCCATCCCTATATACCACTCCTTCTCTGTTTAGAATCCGAAGGCCATCCCTATATATATATATATATATATATATATATATATATATATATATATATATATATATATATATATATATATATATGGGTAAAAGGGATATGAGCAACTTGCTCATTTAGTAAATGAGCAATTGATTATGTGGCATGCATGTGATACATTGGACAACTAACCCTTTTAAGACTTTTCTAATCACATGCATGCCACATCATCAATTGCTTATTTACTAAATGAGCAAGTTGCTCATACCCCTTTTTCCCTATATATATATATATATATATATACAAACCACTCCTTCTCTGTTTAGAATCCGAAGGTCATCCCTTTCTCTGTTACATCCACTCACTCACCCTATATACATACACATATATACAATTATACTACTACTCATTGAAAATGGGTATGTTTTCACTGACCTGTGAAAACAGCCCTACTGGTCGTTGGATCAGTTCAATCAAGATCCAACGGCCATGATCAATCCCCACCAACTGAATGAACCTGGGCTGTTGTTTGGAACAATGGCCTAGGTTGTTTGAAACAACGACCTTTTATAACCTAGGCCGTTGTTGGCAACAACGGCCTAGATTATAAAAGGTCATTTTTTCAAATAATGGCCTAGGTTCATTTAAATTTTTTTAACCTAGGCCATTGTTTTCATTTGATATTTTAGAGCGAATGAGGCGAAGGGTTAATTTGGACAAAATTCCCAAATTACCCCTCCTCCATTTAAGTGAGATGGGTGATGGGCGGGCTCGATATGAGCCGTTGATCACGATCAAGAGCAATCCAATGGCTCAGATCGCTGTTTTCACACCCGGTTGAAAACAAAACCCGTTTTCAACCGAGCATTGCTTATATATATATATATATATATATATATATATATATACAGTCCACTTCAGCTCGAATTTTGGAGCATTTTCGTTGGAGATTGGGAGCAATCGATTTTCGAAATCATTTGGGTGTGCGTTCCTTAACTTTCTAAAAAAAGAATTGTAGTAATATTCATGCTAGATTGTGCAAGTATATATTTTATGTGTGTGGGTGTTCCCAATTTTTATTATTTGTCGCATCATGATAGTTTCGAATGTTATGCAAAATAAATTACTATGAAGTTATAAAAGTAGAGGGTATGGCATGTAAATTATTTTTTTGAGGGAGTATAATTGGTTTCAATTCATGATTAGAATTTATTGTACGCTAACAAAATTCATGATTGATTAATTAAAAAGAAAATTTTAAATGATCATTTACTATCTTTAATTTTATTAAATACCATAATTTAAATCATAGGGTTTTGATACTTGAATTGTATATGTGGGTTCTTTGATTTCGGGTATGAAGAAAAATATGCTTGAGAGATTCAGTTTGGTTCATTTTAATTTCTAGAAGAGAATTAGCAGTGTAGTTGGTTGGATTTCTTGGCTAGTGTGTGAGGAGTGTGGGGCTCTTTTTTTGGTTGCGGGTTTGATCTTGGGAAAATACACTTTTGTTTTTTTATTTAAAAATTCAATATTTGAGTACATTAACATGAATTTTTTTTTTTCGAAGTTTGTATAAATAGAAATGAGTACAAGTATTTTGGGTTAATTTCCGCTAAAAATTTAATGATTTAACTATGGTTTGATTTGATTTAACTTTGAATATTTGGAGGGTTAAATATTGATTTGTGAGGAAAGTTGTCTTTGGAGAATTAGAATTAATTTTGAGGAATATGGTTTTTGTAGAATTAGAAATTGATTTTTAGGGAATACTAATTTAATGAAAATCGGTACAAATATATTGGAAGTATTTGGGAAAATTAAGAAATTGATTTTTGAAGATTACTATCTCGATGGAAATTGGTACAAATATTTTGGATTAAATTTCATGTTTGAATGAACGATTTTAGTACATATTTGGTAATTAGATTTGAAATATTAGAACATAGATAATGTTGATTGAATTGAGTCGTTTGAAGTCCTATTGTAAAAGTTTGTAAAATTTTTATCTAGTTATTTGACGATGACTAGTTGAATGGAATTTATATTGATTGAGAAATGTGATTTAATTATTTTGAATGAATGAGAATTCTAAGAAAGAAGTTATGGATAACCTAGAAAGTGAATGAATTTTATAGTGTGAGTGAGAGCTTTAGAGGCTAAGCAGGACCCTAGTTACCGGCAGTTGAGATGTTTGATTTTGGAAATTAGCTAGTGTTGACTAGTGGTCCTAATTGGGTTGGTTTTGAAATTTAGCTAGTGTCGGATATAGTTCCTAGTTGTTTGAGTTAGGTCCGGTAGGGTGAGCTAGGTTTAGGTGGTTGTGGTTAACTATGTTTAAACTTAAGGACATGCACTAGTTGTAGATGAGATGAAGTAAAGGCAAAAATGAGTATGATGGCCTCAGCTGGTCTGCGGTATGAGATAATCCCCGAAATTATCGAGATGTGAGTGGAAATGTCTCCAGCTCATCTGTGGTGTGGGATTGATCTTATCGGGATCAATGCGATGCTCCTGGGATGTTTCGTGTGTGTTGAGGCGCCATAGCTTGCGGTGTGAGATTGAATCCCCAGAATTATCAGGATGCGAATGTTCATCTGCGGTGTGGGATTAGTCTTCGCAATTATCGAGGTGTGGGCTAAATATGCACAAAATCTATAAATCTTATGTTAGTCACGGGTGTAAGTTGGCATAACGAGAGATTAAACCCTATAATGAGGTGAACGCTAATGGCTTGCACTTGGACCTATGTAGTATGGGATGCATAGAATTCGAACAAGTATGCATTAGTGTGCATTGTGTGCATTTTATTTTTTTAATACTTGTTTTATGCCATTGTTTTATGCATTTTGATTTCTATTTTATGGCATACACTTATACACTTAGATTAGATTCACTATCTCTTATTTATTTATCTTTGTCATTATTGCCTTTGTTTTGTGCATCAAGTTTGTGATTGTTAAAGTTGATGATCGCTTTGTTATAGCATTGCGTCAGATGCATTCAAATGACGTGCCCGCAGTTCTAAGGTTTTGCAGGACTTGGATTAGCGAGCGGCGTAGCCATGAGTTTAGTGTCGAAGGATGTTCCAAGAATGAAAATTTGGATGATATAAGTTGTATTTTATATATAAATTTTTCCTGCGTATTGAATAGAATTATATTGTAATGAAAAAGTTTTAAATTCCTTGTATCTTTGTACGAAATTAAAATAAAGTTTCTGGTTGTGCTACAAATTACCTGTATTCGGAATATGGGGCGTTACACTTGAGGACGAGTTTGAGGTCCCGAATGATACCCCTGGGCATTAGAAGGTTTGACAAGTTGATCCACATAGCAACCCTGACCGAGTCGGACATGGAGTAGTTTGAGCAAGCCATGAAGAACAAAGAAGGGTGGAACAAAGGCAAAAGGCCCGCGACAACAACCAACTATGGGAAGCGAGCCCTGATAAAAAAGGCTAAGATTGGATCACACAATGGAATGACTAGAGCTATGGGAATGACATGTTTTAATTGCGGAGAAGCAGGTCACTACCAAGCAGATTGTACGACGCCACCAATAGTCCAGACTTGCCATCACTTTTGGCAAGGAGGGGCACATCAGACCAAACTGTCTACAATTGAAGTAAGGAGGTACTTCTGCTAATCAAGCGAGCAAAAGGGTGAAGCCATACCGATAGGCGTTTTTGCACTAACAGAACAAGATACAGAAAACTCAAATGATGTTATCACCGGTATAGAACAACTTGATTAAGAAGAAGATTAAATATTTAAGTTAGTTAATAAGCCTTCTGTAGGGGAATAATGTTATGAATAAAATGATATAATCCTTGATGTAACAGGACATCATATGATCAATGGAATAAAGGCCAAAGCTTTATTGATACTGGATCATCTCACACCTTTGTGTCTCCCAAGTTTGTAAATGTAACGCCCCTGCCCCTAGCTCAGACAATTTATACAATTTAATAGACAAATTAGATACTATGTAGTACAACTGCCCACCACAGGATGCCTCTCAAAAGGTGGTTAACCGATTAGGTAACTCTTGATCATAGGCTATATTATTTATATATTATTATATTCCTTTTTTCTTACCGATATGGGATATTATTCACTATCTTAAACTCTCTTTAAATCTGGGGTATATACACAAGTAGAAGCTATAGCACATATGCCTTGCCTTCACCCGGGTGGGCCCCCTAGTGCTTGCCACGTCAATAGCAAGCATACAACACCTTATGCTGTATTAATCACATGGGCCCCCACCATCTTACACTATACCATATTACCCATACTTACCAAAGTACCATATACCCATTATATATTTTTACATACAGCCAACTTAACACTTTGTATTTTTTTCAACATATTATAAATATATATTATATTTTTTAACACGGGGTGTTACAGTAAATAAGTTAAGTGTTGAACCTAAGATTTTCCCCGATAAGGTATTTGCAGTGGCCACGCCCTCAGGAGGCACACTGAATACCGACAGATATTATGTTGGGTGTGATATCGAGATTGGAGGAAGAATTTTAGGAATAGATCTTACTGAGCTGGATGTTCTGGGAGTTGGTGTAATCATTGGAATAGATTGGATGGCAATCTAGAATGCAACTATCGAGTGTAAAGATAAGAAAGTGGTAGTGAAAGCACCAGGAGGACCTGAAGTGACATTCGAAGGAAAGGAGTACAAAGGAGTAATGACAGCCCTACCTAAGAGGAAGATTTCTGAAGAAGTCAAGAAGATTCCAGTGGTCCGAGACTTTCTGACTGTGTTCTTGGATGACCTAATTAGATTACAACCTCATCGAGATGTTGAGTTCAGTATTGACATACAACTGGAGAGTGCCCTAATATCTACAACGCCTTACAGGTTGGCACTTATAGAGCAAGATGAGGTCAAGAAACAAATAGAAAAGCTACTACACAAAGAATTCACCATGCCTTGTGCTTTTTCATGGGGAGCGCAGGTGTTTCTAGTGAAGAAGGATAGGTCGATGCGGATGTGCATCGTTCACTGTAAGTTGAACAAGGTTACAGTTCAAAACATGTAGTCGATACCTCGGATCGACGATTTGTTTGATCGAATTCAGGGTGTAGCAATATTCTCCAAGATCGATCCACGATTAGGCTATCATCAGGTTCGTGTCAAGGAGGAAGATATACATAAGACGGCGGTCAGAACTCGGTAAGGACACTACGAGTTCTTTGGTCATGCCATTCGGAGTAACTAATGCACCGAAAATCTTTATGGACATGATAAATCAAATCCTGCAGCCGTATATTGACACACTTGTCATGATTCGTCAAAGATATTCTTTTGTACTCAAAGACGGAAGAGGATCATGCTAAACACTTAGCAGAAATGTTGAAGATGCTGTAAGGGCAAAGATTGTACACAAAACTATCCAGTGCAAATTCTGAAAGACCGAAGTTGCATTTTCTAGGTCATGTCTTTTCTAAGGAGGGAGTAGCCACTGATATGCTGAAGATTGAGGAAGTGAAAGAATGACCTCGACCCATGATTGTGAAAGAGATCAGAAGTTTATTGGGATTGACGGGATACTATGGAAAATTTATCCCAGGGTATGCACAGGTAGTTGTACCGTTAACATGATGGACTAAGAAGAATGTGAGTTTCATCTGGACCAGCAAGTGTGAGGAATATTTCTGTAATTGTCTGAATTCCATACATTGGAAATCTGTGACACATTAATAATCTTTTACTTCAAATTGAGTACAAACACATGGAAAATAAACTTTAATTACATCACCACTTATTACAATAACCAATTATGCCTTCACATAAAATTACAACTTGTTCACATGTCTTCACAAAAAATTACAACTTGTTCACATGTCTTCACATTAAATTACAACTTGTTCACAACATTCAAACTTCAAACTTCAACTAGAATACACGGCAAAACTCGAGTCAGTGCCATCCTCGAACAAAAGATCCAGCAAAACTGCCAACTGTGGACACGTTAGTTGCTGCAACTGACACAAACCTGATGATAACAGTAATCTCTTAATTTCTCACCAACTTGAATATTTAACGTCAAACCATGTGAATATCTAAAGTAAATATTTTATGTATGTCGGTGTATGCCATGATCTTAGAAATCTGATGCACAGAAATGACAAAAATCTTCTCTAATGCATGCTTGATTGGAATTCTCTGTTGCCCATACAACATAGGTCCCAAATTCAAGCCACTTGTCACGCCCCGCTTCCCAAAATACAGGAATACGAGTACGTAACGAAGACCCAGAGAATGATGTAAACACCATCCATAAGTTGTACCAGTCTAACTCAACAATATGAAATAACAATTACAACCACGCAAGGAGATATAATCACATAAACAAAGATCAACTTCAATAATAAATGAGATAATCCAAATAATAATATCCAACATCTGGGATAAAACAAACTCCAGGTCATAAAAGCCGAAAACAAAGTATAATATCAACGACAATATTCAAAGGGAAAAATAGCATAAAAAATTTCTAGCAATCTATTCTTGGACTCCATCTTCTAGAATTGTTGCTCACCAATTCCTTCTGGTAGTGATCCTTCAGTACCTGTAAACTCATGATGTAAGAAGAGAGAAAATAATGTCCTTAGACCAATTCATGGAAAACAAGTAAAGGAAAACAGAGAATAATAGGAACACGATATATCAAAAATAAGGGATGGATCAAAGTCAAGAACAAAAACAAGAAATGGCAATAATGTCAAGGGTCTATATTTAATCATCCAATAGTTAACGATTTCACTTCAAGTTTAATATCAATGAAAGTATACGGGGTCAAGCATGAAATGTCAATGCGAGTTCTTATTCATTTGATTAATCTATCTAGTGCACGTACTACGTCTCATTCCACAGATTCGCTGTAAGCAAACATGTGAACGTTTTAGACTGATGGTGAACTCAACAAATCAAGTACTCGGCCCAGTAATTGGGAATTTACAGGATGTACAGGAATTACGGGAATTATAGGAATTGACAGGAATTTCAGGATTTACGGAAATCAGCTGGCAAGGGATCCCTACCAAGTACAGTCTCCGATTGTTCACTACCAAGTCAACCCATAATACCCTGGCTTGTTATCATTTTATTTCATCCTATGTGAGCATGCAAGAAGGTGTCAACGTTTTATAATAATATGTGTGACTAATTCTACTCATTTCAGGCAAAGCAAGAAGCATATATATATTAAATCAACACAATTCATAAAATCTGGACAACAGGACGTTACTGTACAAAAACAGATATTCCTGCTACTACAGAAAAGCAAATCTTGATCCGTTAGAAGTTATAGAAACTAGACTCTCTGCCGGTTCCAGCGAATATACATACGACATATAAATATTCCATAAATTAGGTTGAAACTCTTATTCTTTTCAGATTTTATGTTCAGGCAGCAAGTTATAAATTGTGTTCAAACATATGAATTAGGTCAGAAGACTCATCATTTAAGTCTAAAAAAATTCAGGGTGGTTCCTACACATGTCAAGTCTCAGTCAAATTAATTTCATATTTTTATTTTACGCTTAACATGTTCTATTTATTATTAAGTCTAGGTGATGCACAGAAATATGTGAATCTGGAAATCCAGACCCAGCGGCACTAAAATACAGATATCTAATAGATTACATATCGGAATTCAATTTCGTCGAATGTTCTAGAAAGTAGACTCATGGGGCTATAATTCATATTCACAAAGTTATTTCAAATAACAACAATAACGTGGTTGAAAATCTGATACAAAAAGGAATAAACAGCAGGCCAAAAAATAATTTGATATGAATAGGCAATAACTTCATCATACAAACATATAATTCATGAAAAGTAACAAACAAAGTGTTATTTGATGATTAACATGTAGATTTATAGATTTACTAGATTTGCCTGCGGGCACGTACCTACGGCACCTCTTCAGAACGATACAGCATATGAAAGTCTTATAAACAGTAAAACAATAATTATGTAGCACAAGTTTGAATAGTGAAGCAATAATTAGTTGTAAATAAAAGTCCATGTTTCCATTAGTATATGTTGAAAAATAATTATAAATGGTGGTGTAAAATCCAACTTCTTAGAACTTTGAGTGTGGGAAATGAGGACATTTAACTGTTGATAAAATATTAGCTATTTTCAATGTAACATGAGAAATTAAAAAATGCATAAAAATCTCAAAAATTACAAACATGAAATCTGAAAATTCAAATTTCTGAGTAAATAGAGAGAAAATGAGAGAGAGCGAGAGAGAGAAAATTAAAATAAATAAAGGAGTTGTTTTTGGGATTTGAATTTGGGTTTTGGGGGGGGACTTGTTTTGGGGGATTTGAATTTGAGTTTTGGGGAGAAACTTTTGGGCGGGAAAATATGTTTTGTGAGGTTAAATCTGGACCACTGATTTCAACCCAATTGAATGTGAGCCACTTGATAGCTTTCTCTGTGTTTTATTATATAGATGATGCAATTTACAATCCTAGTAATCAATTTATCAAATCAAATTCAATCGAAAATATTCAATTCATCAAATATTTCTATAACATGGATCTAGTTTTTTTTACGTATAACGTGCGTATGCAATGTGCAATAGGGACTAGGATTTGGATCAAAGATATAGGCACGATGTTAAGAATATATTGGGTTAGCTCGTGTAAATCCTCAATATACTTAACGGAATTCAAATAGCAATATGATAAAAGGATTGGGATCTACTTGTGGGGATCAAAGAATCTGGAACAAGAACAATAAAACTAGTTCAAGAGAGACTTGCCTGTTTGATGATGAATTTGAATATAACAGAATAACGAGATGAGAATCTCGAGGGACGAACCGCGAAACACCGAACACAGAAGCACATGTGCTCTACGTGCAATGCCAACACAGCAAAACTAAATCCAAACAGAAAAACAGCAAGTTCCAAAACCCGGATCCAAACACCAAACAGCGGCGAGATCCAACTCCCCCCTGCTTCAGAATACCAAACAGTGGCAGCAAGAAAGGAGGGAGAGAGTGACGGTGATCGACGGTTGGGCGACAGCAGCGATCCACAGCAACGGCGACGATGGTCGACAGGGTGGTCGACGGTGCTCAGGGGAAGAGCTATCGACGGAAGACAGGGCTCCGACCGGGTCCTCTGTTTTGGTAGAAAACAGGGGAAGAGATTGATGGCAGCGGCGGTGCTCAGTCGAGGGCGGCTCGACGGTTGCTGGCATCGACGCGAAAGCTGTGGAAGAGGACGAGAAAGACGACGGTGGTGTGATGGGTTCTCGGAGGTTGGATGAGAGGGTGAAGACGACGGCGATGACTGGATGATGGTGGCTTCGAAAGTGGTGGACGACGAGGAGTTGGATGGCGGGCGAAGAGGGCTGGGGGTGATCGGAGTGGTGGAGCGATGGAGGACGACGATGATGGGACGGGAAGTTGAGCGGGATGGGTTTCGGTTCAAAACGAAACAGATGTGAGGGGAGAGAAAGCGGCGGAGGAAAGAGAAAGGGATTACTAATTTAGGTTAATTAATAATTATAGGGTAATTAAGATGTTGGGTTTTGGGTTGCATGTTAATGGGTATAGGGTATGGGTTTAGGAGCAAAAAGAGAAAAATGAATAGAATTAAATGGGATATGAATATAATGGATCAATATGAACCCTAAGCACAAAATAATAAAGTTAGTAGTGAGCCAAAAATTCAGGATTCAAGCTAAAAAGAGTACAAAATGATCAAGAGAGAATAAATGGGCCTAAAGAAAAGCAAAATTCATTATTTAAAAGTGATTGAATACAATAATCAAGAAAGAAGAAAAAATTACAATAAAAAATCTAAAAATGAAAAAATAGGGGTTACAATTCCTACCCACCTTACAAGAAGAGTTTCATCCTCGAAATTCATACAAGTGGTACAAAGGGCAACCCCGAAAAAGGAAAACAAACAAAACAAAACTACTCAAACAAATGAGGGAACTTCTCCTGGATCTCCTTCTCCAACTCCCAAGTCGACTCACTTGGCGAGTGAGGATTCCAAGAAACTCGAACCAGCTTGATGACTCTATTCTTCAACACCTTCTCTCCTCGGTCTAAGATAGAGACTGGCTGAATCTCACAGGACAAATCCGGCCTCACGAACAACTCTGAGTAGCCAATCACATGACTGTCGTCCCTGATGTACTTCTTGAGCTGGGAAACATGGAATACATCATGGACTCCAGACAGTACTGGGTGTAGAGCAAGTTTGTAGGCCACCTTGCCCACACATTTCACAATATCGAATGGACCGATGAACTGGTACTCAACTTGCCCCCACCTCCAAATCGGATAACACCTTTCCAAGGCGATACCTTGAGGAACACATGGTTGCCTGCCACAAACTCTAGAGACCTACGAGACAGTCAGCTCATTTCCTCTGCCTGTCCTGAGCAGCCTGCAAGTGCTTCCGGATCTGAGCCACGGCGTCAACGATCTTCCTGATCAACTCAAGCCCCAAAAGTTTCCGTTCGCCGATATCATCCCAACAGATCGGCGATCTACACTTATGCCCATACAGAGCCTCAAATGGTGCTGCCTTGAGACTCGCCTAATAACTGTTGTTGTATGAGAACTCAGCTAAGTGCAGATGATCTTCCCACAAACCTCCAAACTGAAGACCGCGGGATCTCAACATGTCTTCTAGGGTCTAAATCGTCCTTTCTGACTGCCTATCTGTCTGTGGATGGAACGCAGTACTGTAGCACCCAAACTCTTCTGCTGACTCTCCTAGAACTGATACCTGAATCTCGTATTATCCGATACGATGCTGACAGATTCCATGCAGTCTGACAACCCCCTGAACATACTTCTCGGCCAAACTCTCAGTGGACTGACCAACATGGTTTGAAGTGGGCACACTTCGTCAAGCGATCCACTATCACTCAGATATCATTATGACCCTTGGGACTCCTAGGCAAAGCTACCACAAAATCCATAGTGATATCCTCCCATTTCCACTCTGGGATTGGAAGAGGTTGCAAAAGTCCCGCGGTCCTTTGATGCTCTGCCTTCACTTGTTGACAGATCAGACACTGAGAAACAAATATTGCCACAGCCCTCTTCATACCATGCCACCAAAAATGTTGCTTCAGGTCCCTATATATCTTAGTACCACCTGGATGAATAGAATACGGGGACCGATGAGCTTCCTCAAGTAGCTTCAACCTTACTTTTCCTCTGGGTACACACAACCTAAAGCCAAAACGAAGCAACCCATCAACATGAATGACCAAATCAGTAGCCAAACCTGGTTCAACTTTGTTTCGGAACTGCTGCAACTGCTGGTCGCCCACTTTGGCCTCCTTGATCTGATCCACCAAAGAAGACTACAACTGCAACATCAAGAACTGCTGTTCTGATCCAGGAAGTAACACATTCAAATCCAACTTTCTCATATCCTCCATTATTTTCTTGTGCTTAGTGAGGAACATAGCAACGGGTCTCCTACTCAAAGCATCAGGTACTATGTTCACTCTGCCTAGGTGATACTGCAAATTGATGTCGAAGTCTGCCATCAATTCCAACCATCTCTTTTGCTTCATGTTCAATTCCTTCTGCGTGAACACATACTTGATACTCTTGTGATCTGTGAATATCTCCACTCTATCCCCAAGCAGATAATGCCTCCACAACTTCAAGGCAAAAAATCACGGCCGCGACCTCCAGATCATGTGTGAGATAGATCTTCTCATGAGATCTCAATTTACTAGATACATAAGCAACAACCCTGTCTTGCTGCATCAGCAATGCTCCCAGACCTCTACCCGATGCATCACAATGGATCATAAAACTACCCGAACTGTCGGGTATAGTCAGAACAGGCACTGACGTCAACCGACGCTTCAACTCTGCAAAAGCTTCATCATAAGCCTCATCCCAATCAAACTTCTGCTCCTTCTTCGTCAAACTGATCAGAGGTCCAGCTATCTTCAAAAAATCCTGAATGAACTTCCGATAATACCCTGCCAAACTAAGAAAGCTTCGTACCTCAGATGCTGATTTCTGAATCAGCCAATACTTGACCGTAGAGATATTCGATGGATCAACAGAAACACAATCACCAAAAATAATGTGACCTAGAAAAGCAACTGGATCCAGCCAGAACTCACACTTACTGAGCTTCCCATACAGCTAGTTCTCCCTTAAAGTCTGTAGAACAACCTTCAAATGCACAACATGATCTTCCCATTTCCGAGAGTACACCAAGATGTCATCAATGAAGACCACGAAAAATTGATCCAAAAATGGCGAGAACACCATGTTCATCAAACTCATGAACACAGCCGGTGTATTAGTAACTCCGAAAGGCATCACCAAGAACTCATAATGCCCATACCTCATTCGGAATGCCATTTTCTGAACATCTTCTGACTTCACCTTAGCATGATGATACCCAGAACGAAGATCTAACTTTGAGAACACAAAAGCACCTCCCAGTTGGTCAAACAGATGGTCAATCCTTGGCAATGGATACCGATTCTTCACAGTGAAAATTTTCAACTCCCGATAGTCAATGCAAAGTCCGCGGCTGCCATCCTTCTTATTGACGAACAAAACTGGGGCTCCCAAGGAGAAATACTAGGCCTGATAAAACCCTTATCCAGCAACTTCTGAACTTTCACCTTCAGTTCTGCCAATTCAACCGGTGTTATGCGATATAGACTCTTACAGATAGGCGCCGTACCTGGCTAAACATCAATGTTGAACTCCACATCTCGGCCTAGTGGTAAACGGGCAATTCCTTAGGAAAGACGTCAAGGAAGTCCTGCACAACTAACGGTGCAACATCCCTATCAGAGCCCAATGGCACAAGTGAAACAGCCTTAGGGTCCAGCGAGCTCTTGACACGCCCTAACGGTGTCTCACCCGCATGGAGCATGAACTATGATTGATCAGGAAGCCTGAAAGTCACCTTCTTCTCTCGAAAACCAATCACGGCACAAGAAATACCCAACCAGTCCATACCCAGAATAACATCGAAACCGAAATTGGGAATCATAATCAGATCAACCAACAAATCCACACCACTAATTAGCAACGGGCTTTGCTTGCATACCCTAGAACAGACAATGACACCTCCACCTGTGGTGATTTCCCAAGATGTGGGCATGGCATCGCTTGCCAAACTATACTGATCAACAAAGTGGGAGGAAATAAAAGAGTGGGTAGCACCGGAGTCAACAGAACATGAGTTGGAAGGGAGAAACTAAAATGACACCTAGAAGATGATCAAACAAAAGATAAGATGCTAGCATGATATATGCACGAATAATTATGCGAAAGGAAAAGGAATAACATCCTGGAATAAAAGAATGGATGATTTTAGAATCATAAGAATATGGGTACAAAAGGGATAAAATCATACCCAATAAGGAATCAATGAATGGAATGGGCAAAAAAAATAAGAAATGAAGGGACCAAAAAGGATAAAAAAGATACCCAGATTATATGTTGGTTATTATATGTATTCATGTGATCATCATGGTGTGCACATTACTGAGTAAACATGGCTAGAGCCAAACTTGACTAATATTTTACCCAAAGCCAAACCTCCATAAGCTATTCATTTTTGACTGATATATTATCCAACCCTTGTCTTTGATACTACTAAAAACCTGTTACGCCCCGCTTCACAAAATACAGGAATACGAGTACGTAACGAAGGCCCAGCGAATGATGTAAACACCATCCATAAGCTGTACCAGTCTAACTCAACAATATAAAATAACAATCACAACCACGCAAAGAGATATAATTACATAAACAAACATCAACTTCAATAATAAATGAGATAATCCAAATAATAATATTCATCATCTGGGATAAAACAAACTCCGGTTCAAAAATCCCAAAACAAAGTATAATATCAACGAAAATATTCAAAGGGAAAAATAGCATAAAATAATTCAAGCAATCTATTCTTGGACTTCATCTTCTAGAATCGTTGCCCACCAATTCCTTCTGGTAGTGATCCTTCAGTACCTGTAAACTCGTTATCTAAAAAGAGAGAAAATAATGTCCTTAGAGCAAGTCATGAATAGCAGGTAGAGGGAAACATAGAATAATAGGAACACAGTATATCAAAAATAAGGGATGGATCAAAGTCAAGAACAATGACATGAAATGGCAATAATGTCAAGGGTCTATGTTTAATCATGCAATAATAAACGATTTCACTTCAGGTTTAATATCAATGACAGTATACAGGATCAATCATGAAATGTCAAATGCGGGTTCTTATTCGTTTTATATCTATCTAGTGCACGTACTACTGCGTCCCATTCTACAGGTGAACGTTTTAGACCGATGGTGAAATCAATGGATCATGTACTCGGTCCAGTAATCGGCAATTTAATAGATGTATGGGAATCCCAGGAATTGCGAGAATTTACGTGAATTTTGGGATTTACGGGAATCAGCTGGCAAGGGACCCTTACCGAGTACAGTCTTCAATTGTTCCCTACCAAATCAACTCATAATACCCCGGCTTGTTGTCATTTTATTTCATCCTATGTGAGCATGCAAGAAGGTGTCAAGGTTGTATCATACTAGGTGTGACTAATTCTACTCATTTCAGAAAAAGCAAGAAGCATATATATTAAATCAACACAATTCATAAAATCTGGACAGCAGGACATTACTGTACAAAAATAAATATTCCTGTTGCTACAGAAAAGCAAATCTGGATCCGTCAGAAATTCTAAAAACTAGACTCTGTTCCTGTTCTAGCGAATATACATACGACATATAAATATTCCAGAAATTAGGTTGAAACTCCTATTCTTTTCATATTGTATGTTCAGGCAGCAAGTTATAAATTGTGTTCAAACATATGAATTAGGTCAGAACACTCGTCAATTAAATCTAAAAAAATTCAGGTTGGTTCCTACACATGTCTAGTCTCATTCAAAATAATTTTATATTTTTATTTTACGGTTAACATGTTCTATTTAATATTAAGTCTAAGTGATGCACAAAAATTTGTGTATCTGGAAATCCAGACCCAACGACACTAAAATACTAATATCTAGCAGATTACATATCAGAATTCATTTCCGTCGAATGTTATGGAAAGTAGACTCATGGGTCTATAATTCATATTCACAAAGTTATTTCAAATTACAACAGTTTCGGGGTCGAAAGTCTGATACAAAATGGAATAACAGTAGGCCAGAAAATAATTTGATATGAATAGGCAATAACTTCATCATACAAACATATAATTCATGAAAATTAACAAACAAAGTGTTATTTGATGATTAACATGCATATTTCTAGATTTATGAGATAATTTACAATCCTGGTAATCAATTCATCAAATCAAATTCAATCGAAAATATTCGATTCATCAAATAACTCTATAATATGGATCTAGTTATTTTTCATGTATAACGTGCGTATGAAATGTGCAATAGGGACTAGGATTTGGATCAAAGATATAGGCACGATGTTAAGAATATATTGGGTTAGCTCGTGTAAACCCTCAATGTACTTAACAGAATTCAAATAGCAATATGATAAAAGGATTGGGATCTACTTGCGATGATCAAAGAATCTTGAACAAGAACAATAAAACTATTTCAAGAAAGACTTGTCTCTTAGATGATAAATTCAAATATAACAGAATAAAGGGATGAGAATCCCGGGCGATGAACCATGAAACACGGAAGCACGTGCGCTCTAGGTGCAACACCAACACAGCAAAACTAAATCCAAACAGCAAAACAGCAAGTTCAAAAACTCGGATCCAAACACCGAACAGCGGTGAGATCCATCTCCCCCCTTCTTCAGAATACTAAACAGCGACGGCAAGAAAGGAGGGAGAGAGCTACGGCGATCGGCAGCTGGGCGACAACAGCGATCCACAGCAAGGGCGGCGACGGTTGACGAGGTGGTCGACGGCGCTCAGGGGAAGAGCTGTCGACGGAAGATAAGGCTCCGGCCGGGTCCTCTATTTTAGAAGAAAATAAGGGAAGAGATTGATGGCGACAGTGGTGCTCGATCGAGGGTTTGGTATTCTGAAGAAGGGGGGATGGCTGGGATCGTCTGGATCTTCATATGGACGGCTAGGATTACCTAAGAATCCTTTAAAAAATCCTCACACCAGAGGTGGCTCTAGTTTAAGATCCTCTAACGATCAAGTAAGCAACCCCCGAATAAAGATTATGGCTTATTAATGGAGAAATATTGATTGAAGAGGGTTTGGGGTGTTACTGAATGAATCTCAATCACCATTAGAAGTTTGATGTTTGAAAATCATAAACTTTTTGGACCATGGAAAGGGTAGTAAACAAGTTTGAGGGAACTGATAGGGATGTACCCATTTTCTAAATTATACTGAACATAATTAGGAGGTAAATGCTACAGAAAAACTAGCTTTTACATAACATTTCTTGCTATATTTGAAAACAAAGGTTAGAGTAAACCATTTTCTAAAGATTAATCGCACCTAATTCAGTCCAAAACATTGTTGCACACCACTAACATGCGCATAACAAGTGCCACAACTATGTCATATATTTATATAATTGAACCAATGAAAGTGAGCATGATGGATCACAAACTAAATGAAAGGTAGATTTGAGGACTTGCTGTTGGATCAGTTTAAAATGACGGATCACAATTTCAGTTTTAATTTCAATTTTGTTCTATATCATAAATCTTGATAGGCTTGTTTTTTGTCTCAACTATGTATTTGCATCTATACATCTGAATCGATCCACAATTCTCTCTTTCATGATTCCACTTGTGCTTGTTTGTCTCTATCGTGTCATATTGATTTTTTCATCTCTTACCTTAACAGACATGTATAAAATCCTTGCAGTCACATATTCTATTACTAATAACTAAAACTCATTATTTGATTGATACTAGCTGATCAATGTATGTACATATGTATATATGTATGTATGTATGTATGTATGTGTGTGTGTATGTTAAACCCTATACCCTACACCTACAAGCTCCTAGATAGCAGTTACAATCATAAGTTAATGCTTCAAGAAGCATCATTAACTCCGGTTAAAGCACAAGTTATATTCCTCATACAAGGAGCTTCTTAAAACGAACAGAGCATGTGATAGAACAAGGGGAAGAAGATGACATAAGAAGACGATGTTCTCGGACCATATTACATGCGGTTTGTGTGCGTCCCTACTCATCCTGCGGACATGAATGCCGGACCAACTGTGAACCCCACCCCGTGCGGGAATTATATGTCTGCCCTTACACGCCGGTTTTAAACTGAGAAACGGTTTTGTTTGTTGTTACAGTTTGGGCATTCAACCACCTGTCTGCCGCTACGGTGTGTGCATTCACTCACCTCTTTCTCCCTGTCCCTATATGTAGATGCCCCATCTCTCCTCATTCCACACACCAGAAACTCTCTGCTTCCTTTGTTCTTGTGTCGGTGATAGATTTTAGCACATCAATCAGTTTGGGAGTGTAGCATTGTGTTGTCATTGACAATCGATGACTGTTTCATCCTGGGAGACAAACACCATAACGTTACTCCAACACCAGTGAGTCGAAAAATTTGTTTTAAGGACTGTGCGAAACATAAGACTCGATTACTTCTCGGTTTAGATTCATTTTCTGCTCTTTTATTTTTTTTACATTTGTAAGGTTTTTGATTCTCCTCTTCTCTTTCTCTAGTTTTCTGCCTCTATATCAAAAGAGTTTCTTACAAGGTTTACAACAAACTTAAAATAGATTATTCCACTTTACTTCTCTGATTTTGAGGCATTCTTTTTATTTTCTTTTTCAATCTAAAAATTTACACTTGTGTTGTTTGCTTTCAGACTCGAAATGACTGCTGCATCGGAGAATGTTGTAGTTCCTGAAATGACCCCAATTTTCGGCTGTTGAGACGGTCCAATTACCGACTGTTGGTGTAGCACGAGTGACAGTGCCTACCATTGTACTTGTCACAGTCTCCCATGGAGAAAAACCGGAGAAGTTCAACGGGTCTAAGGAAGCAATCTCAAAGTTGGGGTCCAAGTTGGGAACTAAGGGAGGAATCTTCAAGAGGCCAAAGTTTCAAGCCAAGTGCTTCGACTGTGACAAGTTAGGTCACAAGTCTACTGATTGCAGGCTACCTAAAAGAAATATGAACATAAAAGTCAATGTAGTTGAAGGCATTGCTCAAGACATTTTTGAAATCAACCTCTCAGCAGTAGTCTCGGATGTGAACTTGATAAGTTCAAACCCTAAAGAATGGTGGATTGATACTGGAGCTACTCGTCACGTGTGCTCTAACAGAAGTATGTTCTCCACTTTCGAACCAATAGAGAATGGGAAGAAAATGTTTATGTGAAACTCGGCCACTTCAGAAATCACGGGCCAAGGCAAGGTGATCTTGAAGATGACTTCTGGATAGGAACTAACTCTAAACAATGTTGTGTATGTTCCTGAAATCCGTAAGAACCTGATAACTGGTTCTTTGCTTAATAATCATGGATTTTGGTTAGTATTTGAGTGAATTAAATTTATTTTGTCAAATAGTGGAATGTATGTGGTAGAGGATACATGAGTGGTGCAATATCCAAACTCGATGTATTGACCATGGTAGACTAGGACATGTTAATTATGATACTTTGTGTAGACTAATTAACTTAAATCATATACCAATATTTCAAACTGATTCCAAACATAAGTGTGAAACTTGTATTGAGGCAAAACTAACAAGATCTTCATTTAAAAGTGTTGAAAGAAACACTGAAACCCTTGATTTAATTCACAGAAATATTTTTGATTTAAAAATGATACAACGGGATGTGGTAATAAGTATTTTATTACATTTGTTGATGACAACACAAAATATTGTTGAGTGTATTTGCTGAAAAGTAAGGACGAAGCTATAGAGAAATTTATTCTCTATAAAAATGAAGTTGAGACGCAAATCAACAAGAAAATTAAGGCGCTAAGAAATGACCGAGGTGGAGAGTATGAATCGCCATTTTTTAGTAAGATCTACTATGAATTAGTGAGAGATCTTTATGGATTTGCGTTCTCTTTCGTGAGTACATCAAAATCATATATTTACTTGCTTAAAACGGTTATGGGTGAGTGAGAAATTATCTCCTCAAGTGAGACACTTGATGTATGAAAATGGGTTGAGGGACTTTAGCCTCATATCGGAAAAATCATAAGAATTAGAAGGGTATATATAATAAACACTTTCTTGACTTTGTAAGAAAGCAAGCCAAAATGCTCTCTCTCTCTCTCTCTCTCTCTCTCTCTCACAGGGGTGGGGGTGTAAACCACGAACCAGACTATATGCGGCTTGTGTGCGCTCGCACGTCTTGCGGACACAAATGCCAGACCAACTGAACTGCACCCTCGTGCAGGGATTATTTTTACACCAGTTTTGATTTTTCTGATCTGTAACGGTCGAAAAAAATGCGGAAATAGTTTTGTCTACCGTTACAACCCATTTTAATCTAAGAAACGGTTTTGTCTACAATTACAATTTGGGCATTCACTCACCTGTATGTCGTTACAGTGGGTGCATTCAAACAATTCTCTGTCGTTACGGTGTGGTCATTCACTCACCTAATTTTCCCTGACCCTATATATAGAGGCTCATTCTCCCCTCATTCCACGCCAGAAACACTCATCGCCCCTGTACTCCTCTGTTCTTGTGTCGTTTTAGCACATCAATCAGTTTGAGAGTGTAGCGTTGTGTTGTCGTTGACACTAGATGACTATTTCATCCAGCGAGACAAATGCCAAAACGTTCCTTCAGCACTAGTGTAAAGGCAAATTTGTTTTAAGGACTTTGTGAAACACACTACTCGGTTACTACTCGGTTCGGTTTCATTTATTGTTCTTTTATTTTCTTTACATTTGTACAGTTTTCAATTCTCTTCTTCTCTTTCTCTAGTTTTGTGCCTTTGGATCAAAAGATTTTCTTACAAGGTTTACAACACAATCTTCTCGTAAGTTCTATTTTTTCCTCAATTTCTTGGATGTATATATTTTTCCAATATTATTTATTTCAATGCTTACTAAGCTCACGCCATCGCCATCGAAAGATAGTCATCAAATAGACGGGGGAGATAGCTTTCGGATTTTTCTTATAATTCTTGTTCTGCTTCCTTGCCTCTTTACGAGTCTGGTACAAAAATTTACACCTGCCGACCTTGCCATATGCCTCAAAACTCTCTCGCATTATAAATAGGTCATCCATTAGATGGGGGGGGGGGGGGGGGGGGTGGATATCTTTCTGATATTTCGTATAATGCTTTTGCCATACGCCTAGAAAATCTCTCACTATAAGTTGGTCATCCACTAGACAGGGGAGATAGCTTTCAGATCTTTCTTATATTGCTTGTTCTGCTTCCTTGCCTCTTTACAAGTCCGGTACAAAAAATTACACCAATTGGCTTTGCGATACACCTAAAAAAACTCCCTAACTATAAGTCGGTCATCCAGTAGATGGGGGAGACACTACAAACCGCAATGTTTATTCAGGTGTTTCTATCCCGGTGTTTGGGTATAAATGCCGAGATAGATGGCATCTTTTTAAAAAAAAATCCTATCTATACCAGCGTTTTGGGAAAACACTGGTATAAATGGGGTTTATCCCGGCGTTTTAGCCATAAATGCTGGTATATATCCAAGCTATACCTGCGTTTTTATGACAAACGCCGAGGTAGATCATATTTTTATTTTTCCCCCCAAACTTTTTATTTTTCTCTCTCTCTCTCTCTCTTTCAATCTCTCACCCGAATCCCCACTTTACCCTCTGTTGTCGTTGTGAACCCACGATGCCGTCAACGTCCTTCTCCCTCCATCGTTGTCTCTCCTACTTTCGTCACCCCCCCCCCCAATCGCCATGCCCCTCTCTCATTCCAAGACCCAAACCCTAGTCCCAATCGTTGCCCGCAGCCGTTCTCCTTGACCGCCGTTCGTCACCGTTCTCTACTGCCCTTCTCCTCGACCACCGTTCTCACTTGCATTTTACACCAACACTCAATCGGATTCAACATGGAGTGAGTGCTCCCTTCACACTTGTTTCTCTCTCTCTCTTGCTAATTTTACTTTTTAAGAAATTTATATTCAAACTAAAATTATAGTAGACCTTGACTGCTCGTAGCTTCATTTTCTCGGAGATGAGTACTTACCCTTTATGGGTTTTTCATTTTTCTGCTTTTTCTTCAAATTTATTTTGGGTTTATAAATTGATGCAAGAACTTTTGTTCGTATTAATTTTGACATATCTTGCTTGTTTTCTTAGGAAACAAAATTATTCTCTAGGGTTAAATTTATGGGTTCCATTTCTAACTAGCCCTAATAAGTTTGTTAATCTTCAATAAATTTGAGACCTTAGTTGTAGCAATGTAAAGTTAAGAGCAATTTGACACCTTAGTTTGTTAATCTTCAATGGATTTGATTTTTTGTTTAAAATTGTGAATTTGTCATGTTCACGGTTTATGTATCTTTTTTTTGGCAAAGGTTCTAGAAGATTGAATTTAGAGGTGAACAGAAAATGTCACCACCGGGATTTCTCATACTCCTGGACCTGGGCATTTCTGTGGATTGGGAAAGAATTTAGAGAATTAGGATGAAGATCAGATGGGAAAGATTGGGAGAGAATGAGGAAGAAGGAGGAAGAAGATGAGGGAAAGCACTAGAAATTTTTCATTAGCTGTCAGATACCCAAATACAGGTCCCTTATATAGGTTGTTAGAACTGAGTAAGATATTTCTACCCTCACTCAGCTCTCCCGCCCCTTTTCTAATACAAAATAGCGTGCGCTCAGCACGTAAAAGAAAAAACAGAGACTCTAGATACTGTAGCGTATCTGATACAAAACAGATACATTTCCATTTCAGATATATATAGCAGCTGATACTTAGCAGCTGGCTTATTCTCCTACCTCTTCTCATTCAGGCTTCAACAAAGCTTCTCCATGCTTCATCTCCATGCTTCAATCAACAGAGCTTCTCCATGCTTCATCTCCAGGCTTCAACAGGGCTCAACATCACCATTAATGGTTGTGTTCACTTGAGTTCCTGACAACTCCTCCCCGCTTAAAAACGAACTTGCCCCAAGTTCGAAGTCTGGAAATCGACGTCGGAGCACATCGATGTCTACCCATGTTGCATTCTCAACACCAGAATTTTTCCACTTGATTAATAGGTCAATCCCCATTTTGTTCTTGCGTTTGAGTACCCTGCGGTCCAGTACCTCCTCTGGGCTTTCAGGTTCCTCCTTGTCTACCCACCACGATGGGAACTCTGAAGAAATGTTGGGTAGGTGATCGCCATGGCATTTCTTTAGCTTCGAAACATGGAACACGGGGTGAATAATTGCGCCCACTGGCAGCTGAAGGCGGTACGCCACAGGCCCCACTTTTTCGATGACCCTATAGGGGCCGAAGTACCTGGTAGTCAGCTTCTGAGGAGTATGGTTACGGAGTGAATTTTGCTTGTAGGGTTGGATCTTCAGCAACACTAAATCCCCCACATTGAACACCCTCTCTATGCGTTTCTTGTCAGCGAAAAACTTCATTCGTTCTTGGGCATGAGTCATGTTATCCTTCAGTAGCTTTAGAATTAAGTCTCTACTCAGGAGTCCTTCCTCCACTGCTGGCACATTTGCCGTTCCCCTGATATACTGAGTGACCGAAGGCGGAGACCTCCCATACACAACTTCGAAGGGTGTGACTTTTGTCGATGAGTGCCAATTAGTGTTAAACCAGAATTCAGCCCAAGCTATCCAATTCATCCAATCGGTTGGCTTTTGGGAACAAAAACACCACAGGTAAAGCTCTAAGGCTTTATTCACAATCTCAGTCTGACCGTCTCCCTGTGGATGATATGCGGTTGTATGCTTGAGTTTACACCCCTGAAGCTTGAAGAACTCCTTCCAAAATTTGCAGATGAAGATGGGATCCCTATCACTGACTATACTTCTTGGCATACCATGGAGTTTATAAACGTGATCGACGAACACTTTAGCAACCGATTGAGCAGTATATGGGTGTGAAAGACCCACAAAGTATGAGTATTTAGTTAAGCGATCGACCACGACCAAAATCACACTCTTGCCCTGACTCTTAGGCAGCCCTTCGATGAAATCCATCGATATATCTTCCCACACCCGATCAGGAATGGGGAGGGGATTCAAAAGGCCTGCGGGGTGGAGATTCTCACTTTTGCTCTTCTGACAAACTAAGCATTCTTTCACCCAACGTTTAATCTCCTTACTCATCCCTTTCCATTTAAAGTCTCTCTTGATTCGTTGCAAAGTTTTTGTGAATCCCGAATGGCCCCCCATACTTGAACTGTGGTAATCAAAAAAAATCAAGTGTCTCACCTCCGCAGTAGGACTGATTAGCACCTTTCCTTTGTAATACCACACGCCTCCCATGTTTTTGAAATCTTCAGGAGCCCCGAACTGATCTGGTAACCTCTCAGCAAAATTTGCGAAGTACGGGTCTTCCCGAACCATTCTTTTTACTCCTTCCATCCATTCTGGCACCATGAAAGTGATCTCATAACACATTTCTCCTTCTCCTACCCTTCTTGACAAACCATCAGCTGCGGTATTGTCAATTCCCTTCTTATACTCAACCGTAAAGTTATAACCCAATAGTTTCCACAACCACTTCTCTTGTATTTCGGTGTTGATTCTTTGCTCTAAAATGTACTTGATGCTTCTTTGATCAGTTCTAATTATGAACACTCCCCCCAACAAGTATTGTCGCCATTGTTTAACAGCTTGCAAAATCGCAAAAACCTCTTTCTCATAAGTGGAGAGGATCAACAACTTGCCTTTCAGCCCCTTGCTCATGAAAGCTATCGGTTGTGCCTCTTGCATCAACACAGCCCCAATACCAGACTGAGACGCATCTGTTTCTACCACAAATACCTTGGTGAAATCAGGGGATCTCAAAACAGGAGTGGTCGTCATGGCTTCTTTGAGCTTTTGGAATGCTTCCGATGCAGTCTCACTCCAGTGAAAGGAGTTTTTCTTCAATAACTGTGTTAGAGGAAATGCAATTCCACCATAGTTTTTCACAAATCTACGATAATAGCCCGTTAAACCCAAAAACCCGCGCAGTTCCTTTACTGTCTTGGGCTCTGGCCACTCGACGACTGCTTGGATTTTCTTGGGGTCTACGGCGATACCACTCTGGCTGATGATGTGCCCCAAGAACCCAATGGTACTTTTCAGAAATGAGCATTTGTTTAGCTTCGCTACCAGGCGGTGTTTACTCAACACTTCAAGTGCTGATGACACATGTTGGAGATGGCTTTCCCAGGATTGGCTGTATATGAGGATGTCATCGAAGAATACCAGTATGAATTTGCGTAGATGCTCTTTAAAAATGTTATTCATCAGACTCTGGAATGTGGCGGGGGCGTTTGTAAGTCCAAACGGCATAACCACGAACTCAAAGTGGCCATGGTGAGTGCGGAACGCCGTCTTGGGAATGTCTCTTTCACTCACCCTGATCTGATGGTAACCAGACTTCAAATCGATCTTGGAAAAGTAGGTTGCTCCATTTAGTTCATCCAGGAGGTCGTCGATGAGGGGTATTGGAAATTTGGCCTTGATTGTCTGGCTGTTGAGAGCACGGTAGTCGACACACAAGCGCCAACTCCCATCAGATTTTTTCACCAAGATTACGGGGGATGCATAAGGACTGTGGCTTGGTCGAATAAAACCAGAGTTGAGCATTTCTTCAATCTGCTTTTCGATTTCTCCCTTGTGATGATGCGGATGCCTGTATGGCTTTAAACACACCGGTTGAACTCCTTCAATGATAGGGATTTGGTGATCGATGGATCTCGGGGGTGGAAGAGTAAGGTTTTCTGTGAATACTTCAGGGAATTGATCGATGATCAACTGTAAGTCTTCAGGGTTACTTTGCAACTGCAGCAGCTCCATTCCGACTTCTTCAACTGCTTGAATTTGGATCATATACGCCTGGCAGATGTACTGGTTCATCTTAGAGATCTCTTGAGCATCCACCATCTGTAATTGGGGGTTAAGAAGCCCTTGCAACTTCCTCTTGTTTCCTTCGACTACAAACTCCATGGTCATATGTGAGAAATCCATAGTCACTGGCCCCAACGAACGCAACCAATGTGCACCCAAAACCATCTGCGCTGGACCAAGCGACAAAAGAAGTAGCTCCGCCTGAAGCTCCACTCCCTGGACTACGAAACTCACATTTTGGACCTTCCCTTCACTAAACATACACTGCCCATTAGCTACCGTAACCTTGTACCGTGGTTCATTGAGGATGGAGAGGTTAGCTCTCAAAGCTGTTTGGGGATCCAAGTAGTTGTGGGTTGAGCCTGAATCAATAAGTATGTTCACATCTCTGCCGCCGATTCTCCCCTTAACTCGCATTGTTTGTGGATATACTTGGTTCCCAACAAGAGCGTGGAAGGAAATCTCTGGATATGGAGTGTTGTGGGTCTGTGTTGACATCTGTTCAAGCGCAGCCTCCCCCTCTTCCTCTGTAATCTTCTCACCACTCAACTCTTCATGACCTTCCTCTTCTAACCCTTCAAGGAAATAGAATTTTTGAGCCTTACACAGGTGGCCAGCAGTATACTTTTCGTCACAATTGAAGCACAATCCCCTAGCTCGCCTTTCACGCATTTCTTGGAGTGTCAATCTTTTTGGCACAAAACTACTTGCAGTAGATGAAGGGGAAGTGTTGTGACTGGACTGATTTAGAGCTCCTGAATTGGAGTGATGTGGTGTATAGGAATTGGTCAAAGTATTAGCGGGAGGGGGTGGTTTAGGTGGAAGTGAAGGTGTTCTTGGTGCAAAATGGCTGCGGAAATTCCTCCTCAAACAAGCGAGCTTCTCTTCGTACCCTCTAGCAAGGCCAATTGCTTCATTAACGCTCTTGGGCCGCTATGATTTAACGTCCCAGCGTATCTCATCCCGAAGGCCACTAATGAAAGTGCTCAAATAATGGGTCTCTGTCCAACCTTCAACGAAGTTCGAAATACGATCAAACTCCTGGACGTAGGCCTCGAGATCCCCTTTTTGCTGCAGTTTCGATAGGATTCCTTCGTAGTCTTGAAACTCCGTTGGCCCGAACCTGGTTATTAGTTCTTCTAAGAACATCGCCCAAGTCACCTCCTGGATTCTTGGCTTCAGATGTCTACGAAACCACTGCGCAGCCTTACCACGCAAGTTGAGCATCGCATACTTGAGTTTATGATGCTCTGGTATTCCATAGAAATCCAAGAATTGCTCCACACCACAGATCCACTCCGTAGGGTCTCCTTCGTGGAATATCGGAAATTCTACTTTGAACGGGGTCTTGAATACAGTTCCACCTTCTATGGGCTGAGTAATTGGTGAGAGATTAAAGTTAGAAACAGATACCTCTCTGCGGAGGAACGGATTTGGTAGTAGAGGCGGCTGCGATGGATTCAGGGGGGGTGGTGGTGGTGGTTGCGATGGTGGTGGTGGTGGTGGTTGTGATGGAGGTGGTGGTGGTGAACGTGTGTGGATCTGTTGCACCATTGTCATCAGAGAGTCTAACCTTGACTCGATTGAAGAGATCCTAGTTCCCACACTCTCAGCAATGGCTTCGATCCTATCGTTGAGATAATTTGTTTGGACCTGACCTTCTACCCACTTGTTCCTCATCTCAGCCACTACTCCTTCAATCGAAGCCCCGCCTTCATCGCCATCCAGAACGTCTTGCTCTGATACCAGATTGTCACCACCGGGATTTCTCATACTCCTGGACCTAGGCATTTCTGTGGATTGGGAAAGAATTTAGAGAATTAGGATGAAGATCAGATGGGAAAGATTGGGAGAGAATGAGGAAGAAGGAGGAAGAAGATGAGGGAAAGCACTAGAAATTTTTCATTAGCTGTCAGATACCCAAATACAGGTCCCTTATATAGGTTGTTAGAACTGAGTAAGATATTTCTACCCTCACTCAGCTCTCCCGCCCCTTTTCTAATACAAAATAGCGTGCGCTCAGCACGTAAAAGAAAAAACAGAGACTCTAGATACTGTAGCGTATCTGATACAAAACAGATACATTTCCATTTCAGATATATATAGCAGCTGATACTTAGCAGCTGGCTTATTCTCCTACCTCTTCTAATCCAGGCTTCAACAAAGCTTCTCCATGCTTCATCTCCATGCTTCAATCAACAGAGCTTCTCCATGCTTCATCTCCAGGCTTCAACAGGGCTCAACATCACCATTAATGGTTGTGTTCACTTGAGTTCCTGACAGAAAATCAATGGAAATTGAGGAAATGGAGGAAAGGGGTGAGTATTTACCTTCTTCGCAGTTGGTGGTTGCGATCGCAATAAATGAAGATAAGAGCAGCAAGTACGTGCTAAAATGGGCATTGGATAAATTTATTCCAGAGGGGAGGAATTTTTTCAGGCTTATATATGTGAGACCAAAGATTACCATAGTTCCTACTCCTAGTAAGTGGTGTTTATAGTTCTCATTCAACGCTGTTCATTATGCGATTGCCATCATTTTATTTACTTTATACTATTTTTTATGGGGAGTTCTATGTTGTAGTTTTAATCTAAGCAAATTGATAAATTTTCTTAAAGATATAGCTTTTCTAGCTCTGTTTTATCACCACCATGATCCAATCTTGCTAAACCTTGGGAAGGGTACTTTTACTTGCAGTTAAGGTTCTATCCTAAAATCTTTTGACAGGTGGACAGGGATACAGATGATACAGCTGGTGATGATGAGGAACCACACAAGTCACTACAGCGAGAAGATCCGAGGATTGAGGAGCCAAAGTCACTCAGAGCTAGGGCTGCAAAGTTATTCGCGAGCTATTCGGCTCGAGCTCGATCAAAGCTCCGTCAAAGCTCGGCTCGAACCGAGCTCGTTTCGTAAACGAGCTGAGCTCGAACTTCGGTTTTTTTTTAAAGCTAAGCTCGTGAGCTATTCGGCTCGAATATGGTCAAAGCTCGATCAAAGCTCGGCTCGAACCGAACTCGAACCGAGCTCGAGCTCAAAAATAAGCTCGTTTCGTAAACGAGCCGAACTCGAGCCTGAAGATATTCGGCTCGGCTCGGCTCTGCTTCATTTATTATATGATCTATTTATATATTTTACCGTGATCATTGTCGAACCATTTTAGGACTTCAATCCATTTAGATTGTAATGCATACAACATAATGTGGTTGGGTATACTATCTTGTTCTATGATGGGATTATTATATTGAGGATGTAGTGATGTACTGCTTCATGTCCTGATCCATTTCTAAACTTCGATGGATATGCACCGAATACTTTCAAGTTTAATCCGTGTTAAATTATGTCATTAAATTTGCCCATTGACACAACAAAGATCAAATTTAATTCTAAATAATGTCTTTAATATTATTTAGTAATGCTTCACTTTCATATCTATATAATAAAACACAAAGAAAGCTATCAAGTGGCTATCCTTCAATTCCCCAAAAATCAAAGGCCCATATTTAACCTCACAAAACACATCCCTCCCCCTTCCCCCCCCCCCCCCCCCCCCAAGTTTTTCCCCAAAACTCAAATTCAAATCCCCCCAAAACAATATATGTAACGCCCCGGTTTGCGGTAACTGAAAAAACGTGACATAAGCCAGAATCATTTCTTCAATTAGCCACAATACACAGAAAAATAAGAAAATTACAAGTACGAATGTTACAAAATTACAATACATTATAACAGTGTTACAATAATACCTTTATAATCCCAAGTGTTACAACTTTCAACAAATTACAACAGAGTATAATGAATAAAGAACAACACTTGGTATTCTACTTGGATGCTTTCCAACAAATAAATAATTTACAACAATTATTACAAATGAAATTACAACATATTTACAGCGGAAAACTTTAATGAAATCGACTCCTTGCTCTCTCGCCTTGAGTCCTCCTGAATCCTGTACCTGTACTTCTGCAATCCAATACTTGTACCTCTGCAATCCAGTACCTGTACTTCTGCAATCCAATACCTGTACCTCTGCATGTACTTCTACAACCCAATACCTATTGAAGTGGAGACGTCAGTATTCACTGACGCTTTAAGGCTGATAACTAGCAGCAGATCTCAACTATAGTAAACAGATTGATGAAAAGGGAAGCGTGTATATATATTTGATGTGTCACTGTGTGTTATGACTTAGACTCGAATGCAAGATTACTAATGCAAGGATGCTCTTATTCTAATGCAAGCAAGTCTCCGAAATAGTATGCATCCCATACTACATACGCCCCATCTCAAGCCGTTTCTCCATATATAGGGATTTGAACCAGCGCTATGAATTCTACTTTGTACACAATCCTATTTCTGACAATACAACGTGACTGGTGAGGTTGCAGAAGGGGTCAAGTCCCCTCTAATGAAGTACACTTATGGTGTCTCCGTTTGCCACTACTACCTGGCGTACCGGACCTCACTCCAAAACAAGGTTTTCAGGTATAGCCTAGTTCCGTTACTACAGTCACTATAGTGGTGATCGCGTTTGTCACTATTGCCCGGCATACCGGTCCTCATTCAAAAACCAAACGAACATAGGGTCTCGCAAGCACAGGATAGCAAGAAGCCTACCCTGTGGCACCTATAAGTCACGGTATTTCAGAAATTAACAGTGCGAGATACGCAACCCATGCTCCCAACTCGTGAGAAGGCACCGTACGTATCCCTTTGACAGGAAGGTACAACCCAATAACACCGCCTAGTGCCGGCTTATAGGACAGGTCGGATCATAAGGAATCACCCTTAACACCAACTTATTTTCTTTGGCGAATAATGATAATAAGTAATGGTTAAGTAGTAATAGCCATAAGTTACTACCCTAACGATGTCACTAACCCTGAACAATCCTAGGGATGACAATAGTACTAACGCAACATGCTAGGTCTTAACTTAGACTTCACAAGATAACTCTACTGGGCTGCTCAACCTAGACTTACCAGAATCTCTAAGGATCCGGTTCATGGCCTATCGATCCAAGACCCCAATAATACGAACGTATTCGCATGCTACTACCCTGAACTTGGATTTCGTCAACACTCTAATCCGCGATCAACCTACACTGGTTAAGATCCGACAGTACGCAAGGAGTGACTCGTCCACAATTTCTTAGGAGTAAGGTAAACGCTCATCTTGATGGTCGATAGCCCTAGGGCAATAATATCGCCCTAGATGAGCACAACAAACTGCATACTAGCTAATAAGCTACATACGAGTAAACAAAATACATACGAGCCAACAAGCTACGTATGAAACCAACAGCTACATACGAGCCAGACGAGCCACGTATGAGACAAAAACATTCATATGCCAAATAAGCTGCGTATGAGACCACAGCTACATACGGGCCAGGCAAGCCACGTATGAGACAACAACATACATACGAGCCAAATAAGCTACGTATGAGACCACAGCTACATACGGGACAGGCGAGCCACGTATGAGACAACAATATACATACGAGCCAAATAAGCTACATATGAGACCAGCAGCTATATACGGGCCAGGCGAGCCACGTATGAGACAACAATACACATACGAGCCAAATAAGCTACGTATGAGACCATAGCTACATACGGGCCAGTCGAGCCGCGTGTGAGCAAATCTACACATAAGAACAACCATACAGATAATCAACCTAGAAGTAACCAAACGTGCTTCTAGCAAAACTTGATCTTCTATACTTAGAAACAATAGAAGAATCTACATACAATCTAAAATAGGCATTCTATCAATAAGAAGCCCAAAAGCGACATAAAAGTCTTCCGACATCCTAGAACCAACCAGTGCTTTGCTTATCGAATTTTAACAAAAATATACTTTTTAGAAATGTAAGAATATCTAACACAACTCTCTAGTGGAACACTATTTCAGATTCTGTAAGGAATCCAAAATTCGGTCCATCGAACACTCGCAAACACTTTACCTCAAACTGCAGATTTTCAACAAAAACCTGAAACATTGCAAGCTGGTAACATTTGCTCTACTCGTCGGAATCTAACAAAACTGGATAATTTGAAAAGGTGGGAACATCTACTAAAGCTTCCCAGTTGACCAGTCATTCAGATTCTGTAAGGAAATCCAAATTCCTACCCGTCGAACATACGCAAACAGTTACCAACTACCGATTTTCAGTAAAAAGTCGAAACTTCCGTACCATGTAACTTTTGCTCCACTTATCGGAATCTAACCAAACTGGATAATTTGAAAAGGTGGGAAAATCTACTAAAACTTCCCAGTTGACCAGTCGTTCAGATTCCGTAAGGAAATCCAAATTCCTACCCGTCGAACATACGTCAGTTACCAACTACCAATTTTCAACAAAAAGTCAAAACTTCCGTAGCTTGTAACATTTGCTCTAGTTATCGGAATCTAACCAAACTGAACAATTTGAAAAGGTGAGAACATCTACTAAAACTTTCTAATTGACTAGTCATTCAGATTTCGTAAGGAAATCCAAATTCCTACCCGTCGAACATACGCAAACAGTTACGAAACTACCGATTTTCAACAAAAAGTCGAAACTTCCGTAACTTGTAACTTTTGCTCCACTTATCGGAATCTATCAAAACTGGACAATTTGAAAAGGTGGGAACATCTACTAAAACTTTCTATTTGACCAGTCGTTCAGATTCCATAAGGAATCCAATTTCCAACCCGTTGAACATACACAAACAGTAACCAAAAACTGCAGACTTAACCCATAAAAGCTGAAAGTTTGGGAGCCTATAACTTCTACTCCGCTTATCGGAATTTAACCCGAGAGGTCAATTCGGAAAGGGGAGAACGTCTACTATAACTCTCTAGTTGGTCTGAACCTCAGATTCAGCCACTAAGACACTCTAAAATCTCAAAGAAGCAAAACAGCAAGAGTCCAGTAAAGACAGCCAGCTGTTGTACTTTGTAAACGGCATAACTCCTACTCCACTTGTCAGAATTTAACCCGAGAGGCCAATTCGGAAAGGGAAGAATGTCTACTGCAACTTCTCTAAAGGGTCTCTACCTCATATTCGACCATTAAGAGGCTCAAAAACAGCAATCAACCCAAACAGTAAACAACTTAGTCAAGTTGATGTCCTGTTTTTGTAATGACCGTAACTTTTGTGTCTCTTATCGGAATTTAGCCCGAGAGGTCAATTCGGAAAGGGAATAATGTCTACTACAACTTCTCTACTAGGTCTCCACCTCAGATTCCGTAAGAAAGACCACTTTCCAGCCCCCCGAACACACTGCGACACAATCCCAAAACAGTGAGTCCACTGTTTTGGCTCAAATCTCGCTATTTTGGGGAAACGGCTTGTTTTACCCATCAAAACTACTCCGAAAAATCCCCAAAAATTCTAGCATACTAATAACACCCCTAAGAAAATCTCCAATAAGTTTCGGGTCAAGAATGTATCGTTTACATGGTTAATTAAAATCAACCCTACAACCCTAAAAATCAGTTCTTTATGCCTCTAATTTGTGTTCTACCACTTAAAATTTTACATGATCTTTAATCTAACCCCCATGCATATTAAATTAACTCCATACAACAATATACAACAATAATAATAACCCTAATACCTAAAAAACACATGAGTTGAGAAACCCCCCGCCTTAAGACTTGTAGGAAGGAGTTGCTTTCCACTCCTTTCTCCTTGTTTTTGCTTCTCCTCAAGAAAACTTCCATGGAAGAAAACCCATGAAACTGTAGCTATCTTTTCTTTTGATTTGATCCTCTCTCTTTTCTTTCTCAATTTTTTCTAAACAAAAACCAATTTAAGAAGTAGAGAATGAGAAAATGAGATGGGATTGGAGATTGGAGATGGGGAAACACCAAATGGAAGGGTTCTAATCCTAGGGAAAGTTTGGGTATGGTATGGGCCCGCCAAATCAGGGGGGGGAGTTTTGGGGTGTTTTTATCATACAAAGTGAAGAGATTTGTGGTTAAGAAGAGTTCCAAGTGTCATTTACACTTGTGGCTCAAAACTTTTGATGTTTCTTTTGCAAATAACCCTTACAATCAAGCCCTAATCCAATCCAAACCCTACATCTCACCATGATGGATCAAAATGTAAATATAATTTCCCAAAATCACATACTATACGATTTGTTCAAACGCCCGAAATCGACACGTTTCAAATCCGTGCATATATCTGATTATACAGATAATTTTTGTTCGTGGAAACGAACAAATCAGTACAAAAATATTTTAATTCCGAGAAATAAAATAAAATAATTTTGTTACTGTCTCGGAAGATTTCAATATCAATTTGATACAAAACAGTCGTATACCGACTAGTATATATACATGTATAATGTTTATTAATAAAACCGGGTGATATCCACCAAAAATATTTCATTTTGGAAAATAAAATAAAATAATACTAAAATAATAATTTTCAGTATATGTCCAAGATTTTCCAGACATTTTTCTCAAAAATGTGTTTTTCAAGATTTTGCACAAGTGCACAAAACTGATACAATATATATATATACTTACTAGTATATATATTTAGATAACTTTTTATTTGAAAAACCAAGTAAATTCCAATTAAAATATTTTAATTTCAAAAATAATAATTATATAAATATAATATCCATCCAGGATATTATAATACTCTCTCCTTAGAATAGTTCTGTCCTCAGAACTACGTTAAGTCAGGAAAACAGAAAATCATCTAAATAACTCGGGGAAAGAAACCTTATACGGCTTTCCGGCTCCCAAGTGGCTCCTCCACGAACTGGTTCTTCCAAGAACCTGACCTCGATCCCAAAGCTGCCCGCAAATTCTACCAAATTCGAGATGTAACTCTTGAATTTTGGTCAGAACTACTGACACTGGTACTCCATGCTGCTTCCTTATGCCTTCAATGTGGACTTCCGCTAATTTCTCGAGCGTCTAAGTCAACTTTAACAAAAAATGTGCAGACTTTCGTCAATCGGGTCCCCAATAAGCCTAATTGAGTCATACATTTTTGAATTTCTGGGTACTCCTGTGATGAAGTCCATACCGACATTCTGGAACTTTTCTTCAAAAACTTGCTGCTTTGGTGCTTTGATCTCTGCATCTTCTACCTAAGCCTTCTGACTTGCTCTCTTAGACTCGGTTGTGGCTTCAATGGTGCCAAAACTGAGCTTCAATCTTGAGTAATCACTTCAATACTGGCTTGACTGATCTCATCATCTTGCTTCTTACTTCCTTCATGGATCCTTGGTTGAGGACAATTCTTCATCTTTCTCGATCTTTTGCCCTTCGGTAGCCACTCCCTCCTTAGAATAGGACATAGCCTACGAACATGTAACCCCTGTTTTTCATTTTATGTATTTTTGACTATATTTTTCATTTGGTGTATTTTTTCTCTCTTGTATTTTTCTGAACCGTATATTGGATTTGATTTCAATATATATTTGTTTTATTTTATTTTGAGCTCCTTGTGTTTGATTGATTGTCTCTTTTGTCTCGTTTTTCATTTTTTGGATCATTTCCTCATTTTTGGTCTCGTTATCTTTATTTTAATTATTCTGTGGTGTTGTGGTGGTGTTTTGGTTGCCTTTTCCCTTTTCCAATATCTTTGGTCCCTAATAAGATTTTTAAAGCTATAGATCTCACTCCTAATTGTATCCCTATTTGTATTTGACCCAATATTCAATACCCATCTGTATACCTATTGCTAGTCACTAATACCCACAACCTATTAACCCACATTTCAACCCTATATATATACCCTCCTTAACAAACCCTAACCCTAACACCACAAACCCTAGCCTCCAATCTCTCTCCCTCTCTCTCCCGGCCTGCACTTGCCCCAAACCGAGCACCCCCCTACAGCCCGGCCTGCCCTTCCTCATCCAGGCCGACCACATAGTCGGCCACCCCACTCCCTACTCTGGCATCCCTAGCTCCGGCCACCATACAAACCGAGCCCCCCCTTGCATCCCCTTTGCTTGCCGATCACCATCACCATCACGACCATCAACTCTTGCATCAATTCCATATCTTTTGGTGGTGTTCTCAAAGTGGGTGTTTGCCACTTTGATCGTTGCTTCAAGGAGGATCGTTCGTGTGGAGTTTCGTTCGCAGTTGCTTGGATTCGTTGCTTGTTGCGGATTTCATTTGTGTGTTTTGCTTCTCTTCGCATTTGCATCGTTCTTCATCCCCAAATTAAGGCAAGTAACTTGTACTCCAATTCATTTGTTTGATACAAGTCCCAAAGTTCACCTATAATGTAGTTGGATCTAGAGACAAACTTAGATTGTGTTTTCCTTGATAGGTTTTGTCTCTATTGTGATATTTTTGCCATAGAAGACTCACGACACAATTCTTGACATGAAAAAACCTAGAATTCACTGTTCTTGAATTTGTGTCGTGTATGTGTGAATATTGCGTGTTTTTTATATTTTGGTTGATACCCATGTGAAATAATAGGCGTGGACATATTGATAACCCTAAATCATGATGTTTAGACACTTGGTAGGCTTTATTTCAAGTTTGGATGTGTTTGGAGCAATATTCTTGAATCTATGTTGTTTTTGTTCTTAAGGGTGAAATCTGTATTTTCTGAATGTTATGTTTTGTTTGCTATTTTCGACTGTGTTACAGTCAGTATCTTGATTTCGTTATAAAACATGAGTTTTAGATAATTTCGTCTATTTTCAAATCCCTCTGACCTTGCTTGATTTTGATTTCGTATGACTGAGTTATGACTGTTTTAATACAGAGGTGTCGATCTTTTCCAGATTCTGTTTTTCAGTAATTTTGATAACAAACTATTTTCAAGAACTATGTTATACATATTATATTGATCCAAAAATTTGTTCAGTGTTTCTTTATTAAGTTAGGGATTACCCAGAATTTTGATGAATTTTATTGATACGTTTTATGTGATGTTTCATGCTCGTTTCTAAAATCTATACATGCTGTATTTTGCTCGCTGTTATGTAAAGAACCCTATTTTTACTATGATTCCTTTTACTGTATGAAAATTCTTTATGAAATGTGAAAGTAAATTCTATCTATTTTCATGTCCCTTTGGCGGAATTGTATTTCGTTTCAATGGTTGCGAGATATCTTAGTTTTCGTACAACAATGTTGGGAATTCCAGATTTGCTAAACTATGTTTTCTTGATGCTTTTGTATTTTTGATGACTAATCTATATTTTGATACTGGACATATAGGAGAATACCCCAGATTTTTTGTGGATTTATTTGATGTGTTTTCATACTGTTTTCATGTTCTTGAATTCGTTTTCTTGATTTTTGGCTGAACCTAGTTTCTGTATTCAAATCAGTTTTGAGCTGTATTGTTGTGAACTAGTATATGACTTAATTATACTCGTTGTATTCGGGTGGATGTCTATTTTCCAGATCCTTCGACAGTTCAAGATTTTCTTTTTTGTAACTCTTGAAATTACTGTTTTACTACAGCATGGTCTTGCTATCCTGAACTTGAGATGTGTTTATTTTGTTCCCTTATGAGATATCTTGCACTTGTACATGCTTAGTTTGCTACTTGAACTTGCCACATGATCATGCCATGCTATTCTTGATATGTTTTGCACATTTACATGCTTGTATAACATTAATAATAAAATTTTCCAAGCTGGGGTTAAGGATAAGATCTAGTAGTGGATAGTGCAGAAACGTGTACTCGGAAGAACCTAGTGGTTATTGGAGCTTGTTTACATGTGGAGCTTAACACGATATAAATGACATGTACACACATGACACTGGAGCTTGTTTTGGTTTTGGAGCTTGTTTACATGTTATATGATTACATGATACTTGGAGCTTGTCCCTGAGTACACTGTCCTGTATGGTCCCCTACAAAATCTAAAGCGAAATTATTTGTTGTAGCAACCATGTAGTAAAAACCGGGATGCCTGAAGTGTTACCTAGATAGTAAATCACACAAGACTTGATACATGATACTTGAACATGATACTTGAACCTAATACATACTTGATTGATACTTGACTACATGATACATGAGACTTGATTACATGAGACTTGATACTTGATACATGATTATATAACACTTGACATTTGATGCATGTTTACATAATACTTGATTTCTTGACACTTGATTCATGCCATTTACCCGTGTTCACTTTTTCCATGCTAGTTGTTTATGTTGGACATCATGATTATACCATGCTAGCTTTGATACTTAGATTCACCCCATTTCCATGCACTTGTATCCTATACTATTTGTGACCCGCGACTTGCAATTGACGGGTACTTATTTTCTTCTTTTCTCCTTCTCCTGCAAATTTAATAATTGAAGATCAGGATGGATGGCTGCCAGATGGTATTGGCGAGATGATGTACTAGAGCTGGAATGCATGCTTTATTTAATTATTATTACTATTTGTTGCTTGAACTTGAATAATATGTACTTGATGACTTGGATGTTTATCTTGTATTTGGGCGATGTGACCCAGAATATTTGACTTGTTCAGAACTTGATTATTTGAGATTATTGTATTTGGTTTTCAAGTAATTTCTGTTGGTATCTTGTTTCAATTATGCGTGAATGGTTGTGCCTTTTACTTTTGACTCTGATTATCTTGTGAAATTTTGTAAAGATTCTTGAACAGCTTGTGGATGATAAAAATCATTCGCTGGGCTTTTGTTACGTATCCGTATTCCGTATTCTTTTTGGGAAGCGGGGCATGACAGGATTTTGAGTGGTATCAGAGCATCAGGTTTGGCTAATATATTAGTTGCCTAATATATTAGACAAGCTTGGCTCGAACTGGGATCTGCATAATATTTCACCAACCATGCATACATAAATGAAATTTATACCAACTCTAGTTCTGGACTCTAATTGTTTTTGGTTTTATGCAGACTATGGCTCCTCGAGGTTCTACTTCTCAATCGCAGGTTGATCTGATTAAGGCTGTCACGACTGTACTTGAGCGGCTGATTAATCAGCAGCAAAACCACAGTGATCTTGTGATGCCTGCTTTTGAAGCTGCCCGGGTTTTGCCTCCTGTTGTGCCTATGCAGGCAAATCTTCCGCCTCATCCAGGGACAGTTACAGATTTTATGAGGCTGCATCTACCATTTTTCCGGCACTGAGACGCCTTTGGAGGCTGAACAGTAGTTGATCCGAACTGAGCACTTGTTGTTAGCGGCTCGTGTTGCCCAGGCTGATCGGGTGGACATTGTTTCCATCCAGCTAGTGGATTTGGCTCATATCTGGTGGATGGCAGAGTCTGAGCATCTTGAGAGGCCTATTGCTTGGGCTACTTTCACACAGGGATTCTTGGAGAATTTCTTCCCCAGTAGTACTCGAGTTGAGATGGAACAGCTATTCCTGGCCCTAAAACAGGTCAAGTCATTGTTCCATTTTGGATTTGTTACATAATTGTTCACGCAATGTTGTAACATACACTTTCATGCAACAGGGTTTAGATATTTTTCACTATTTAGACCATTTAGATTATCTGTTTAGGGTGTACAAACTGTTAATACAAGATCTAAGCCCTTATACTTCTTAAAGCATAGTACTATCAATACTTCCATGCAAAAAAGTTATGCATTAAATTACTACGTAATAAACAATTAAAAGAAGAACTCATGCATCATATATTAGTGATAACAGTTCTTAGTTGATAAGGTTGTTAAGGTTAAAAGAGAGATTTGGAAAAGATTATTGAACTATTGGATTGATTATAACCGAGTACAATGACTCATATATATAAGAGGGAACGAAATATTAATTGATACATAACCCGATATGGGACTAAATATATAATACAATATCTAATACCTCCTCTCAAACTTACGGTGGGTTGAACAGTGTGAGTTTACCTACCAAGTAACAAAATTTCTTAACAGTGTGGGATTTGGTGAAGAAGTCTGTTGCCTGCTGTGAAGATAAAACAAAATGGAGGGAAATGGTCCCTGCTTCAAAGCGCTCACGAACATAGTGGCAGTCTATCTCTTTGTGCTTCGTTCCTTCATGAAGACCGGTTTGCTTGCAATGTGCAACGCACTCCAGTTATCACAATGAAGAGGAGTAGCTCCTGTGAGAGTGACACCCATATCTGATAATAGCCAACAAACATGAACAGTCTCTCTAGTAGTAGTTGTCATTGCTCTGTACTCAATTTTGGTGGAAGAACATGCAACAACTGCCTGTTTCTTGCTTCGCTAAGAGATCAGCGAATCACCAAGAAATAGATGAAACCTATGGTAGACCGTCTGATACTAGGATCACCCGCCTAGTCTGAATCAGAATATGCATTGAGATCTAGTTAGGATGTAGAAGATATGAATAATGAGCGAGTGATAGAGCATCAAAGATATCTGAGGATCCAAAGAAGAGCACTGCAGTGAACTGATGTAGGAGTAGAAACAAACTGACTAACAACAATGACTGCATGAGCAATATCAGATCTGGTCATGCATAAGTAGACAAGTGTCCAACAATCTGCCTGTATCTAGTAGGATCGGGAAGGAGCTCAAAATCTGTGGGATCAAGCTTCATATGAAGATCTAAGGGAGTATCAACTGATCGACTGTCAGAGAGACATGCAATGGAGATAATATCTGATGTGCATTCTGTTGAGAAATGAGTATACCCCGAGATCTACGAGCAATCTCTAGACCCAGAAAGTAGTGTAGTCTACCAAGATCTTTCGTATGGAACTGCTGGTGAAGGTAGTTCTGGGTGGCTGTAAAGCCTGTGGAGTCATCTTTGTAATAATCATATCATCAACATATAATAGTAAAAGTACCCTCCCCTGTGGTGATAACCACATAAATATAGAGTGGTCCTGTGAACTCTGACTGAAACCAACTTGGGTGATGACACAGAAAAAACACTCAAACCAGGCTCGAAGGGCCTTTTTCAAGCCATATATAGCTCGATGGTGACTACAAACATGACGAAGAGGAGTGGTAAGGCCAGAAGGAGGATACATGTAAATAGACTTGGATAATTTACTATGAAGAAATACATTCTTCATGTCCATCTGGTATAATGACCACTGACGAACGGAGGCAACGGTAAGGAGAGTGCGAACTGTAGTCATCTGTACAACTGGGGCAAAAGTCTCACCATAATCAATGTCATGCTTCTGAGTAAATCCTCGGGCAACTAGACGAGTCTTGTGCCGCTCAATGGAGCTATCAGGTCGATATTTGATCTTGAAGATCCACTTGCAACTAACAGACTGGATGCCCACAGGTAGTGGAACAACATCCTATGTGCCATTCTGTTCAATTGCACGGAATTCCCCTGCAATAGCTTCCCACCACTCGAAAAATTGAATATCATCCTGATAGGTTATGGTCTCACGTGTGGAGTGTATAGCTGTGAGATATATGCATGAAACTGTGGTGAGTAAGAGGCAAGGGTGGTAAAGCCAAACTGGTCAGAGGGACCAGTGGCGTCAGATTTGTAACGGTCCGGCAGGATGCCTGAGGTAAAACGTGTAGACTGGCAGACCGGTGATGGATGGGCAATGTGTTGGGGTGAGATAGGTGGAGTGGGTGTATGCATCTGTGAAGATGCAGGTGGTGAAGGTGCCGAATGCTGTGGGGATGTAGGAGGTATCCCTGTAAGATGAATAATAGGTGGAATGTCAGTATTTGATGAGAAAGGAGCCAAAGGAGTGGGATCATAGGGAATGCATGAAGGTAGGGCTGGGGAGATAGGCCCAACTATAGCGAAATCGAGAAAACTAGCATCCTCAGGAGAAGTCAAGTAGTAGGGAGAGTCTTCCACAAAAGAGATATGTCAGAAAATATGAACATGACCCACCACAGGATCAAAACAAAAATATCCTTTATAATCTGGATTGAGACCTAGATGAACACACTTAATAGCTCGAGCGATGAGCTTTGTGTGCTCAGTGGGAGGGAGAAGGACATAACAAGTTCACTCAAAAGTACAGAGCATACTATAGTTCGGCAATGAGTGACGAAGAACCTTATAAGGTGATGTGCCAGATAGGGCCGAGGAAGTGATGTTAATAAGATTGATATACGTCATGACAGCTTCAGCCCAGAAAGAACAAGGAACAAAGGAGAAGAGTAGAAGAGCACGAGTCGTCTCAAGGATGTGATGATGCTTGCGTTCAGCTACACCATTCTCTTCATGTATGTGAGGGCATGATTGCTGAAAGAGTGTACTATGAGATTAAATGAGCGATCTCATAGTAGTGGAAGTGTACTCACGAGCACTGATTGAGTGAAAGGTTTTGATATGCACACCAAACTGAGTGTGAACCATGTTCATAAAGAATTGATAAATATCTGGTATTTCAGAGCTTTAGCGCATAAGAAACACCCATGTGTATCTAGTAAAGTCATCGATGAAACTAATATAATAGAGATAACATTTGTGAGAATGTGTAGGAGACGGTCCCCATATATCAAAGTGAATAAGTTGAAGAGGATGGGTAGTTTGAGAAGTGCTTTTGTGATTAAACAGGAGGGTTATGTGTTTGGACAAATAACAACCCTGACAACCAGACAATTGAGTAAACGTAAGAGGACCAAGGACACCATTACGGGCTAAAGTCTTGAGTCGAGACTCACTAAAATGTCCTAAACGTCTGTGCCAAAGATCAGCACAGAGAACACAACACCAAAAAATTGAGATGAGATTGATGGGCATGAAGAAATCTAGATGATATAGAAGACCCTATCGACTAGCACGCCTAAACTCCTGACCAATGTGTGAATTGGTAATAGAGCAACCTAAAGAATCAAATGTAACGACAATACCACTATCACATAGTGCACTAATCGATATAAGGTTTGCAGATAAATGAGGAGCATAAAAAACATAAGGCAGTGTGAGAGTGGGAGAGCTAATAGACCCTGAGTGTGTAGTGATAAGTTGTGGGCTATCGGCAATGTGTAAGGATGGAGAGTGAGAGGAAAGCGTAGTGCTCATGGTGAGCAGTGTATAATTACTAGTAAGATGATGTGATGCACAAAAATCTAAAATCCATGAAGAATTCATACCGGAAGTAACATAGAATGCAGGGGCAGAGGGGCCAGCAGTGATAGACTGACCCAAGAGCTGGAGTTCCAGGTGAGCAAGGCGATGCTGAAGATTAGCCCAATTAGCATGAGTCGGCAAGGCTGGAGTAATGGTCATAGCAGATGATGTAAGGGAAGAAGTGTTGCGAGGAGGAATGAGATTGGTGTCACTGTGGACGGGATCGAAGTGAGGTCGAAAATACCAATGTCGGAATCGTAATAGAGAGCTGAATGATGCTACCGGTGGTGGAAGAAGGGGTGGGGCAGGGTTAGGGATGATGCTGGGACGAGGAGGGAGGAGGCCAGGAATCAGGATGATGGCGGTACTGCATCTGTCTGAATCTAGAGGGAGATCAGAATGTTAGAGGGAGTGAAGATGTAGCAGTGGAGAAGTCAGTGGATAATGAAAGAGACAGGTGAGACTGAGTTTCGATTGGAGATGAAAGAATACCTGCAAATTTGTTTTGTTTTGATTGTTTGTTTGTTTCTTTTTTGATGGTTTTTTTTTGATTTTTTTTGATTTTTTTTGACGACCAGGGTGACTGTGACAGCTGCAACAACAAACAGGAAGATGGGTTAAGGGATTTGGAAATTGGGATTGGATATTGATGTGGATATTGGGTTTGGGTGGTTAGGTTCCTCACGATCTCTCTCTCACAATTTCTGTGACGGCTAGGATTTTCTTGTGTTTCTATTCCATTGATATGTATCATATATATAGCTGCAGAAAATTAATCCTAAGAGAGTAATGAGGCTGTTGAGCTCACAATCCGACCTACGTCAGATTCGTGTGTGGGCCTCTAAACTTTAGTCAGCCCATTTAATCTAATTAAATATCCAACCAATGCTTGGATTCCCAATTAAATTCATCTTATGAATTTAAATTCCAATTTCGATCCATTCTAAGTGTGTGACCCTGTAGGTTATCGTTACGTTGACAGTAATACTAAAATTATATTCTAGTAATACAAACAATGACCGGTATCTAGCAATACATCACTGCTAATCAAGTAATAGGAATGTCAGTGATTAGACATAACCTATCCGTGACCAATGTTACCATGTAGTCCAGTCCCTTTGTCCATATATCTTAATTGACCACAAGGCATAGAGTGTGTCATCCTTGTATAATTCAATCTTTGGTTTCTTGATGTTCGAGTAGACTTACTAAAACAAATGAGCTTAATATCTCATATTGACTCATTTAAACACGGTCATGCATTTTGCAGTCTTACTCAATCATGGGGCCCGTAGATATCTCTCTTGGTATGTAAGAGGGACAAATCCTATCTAAGTCACTCACATCCCTGTGCATGATTTGTAGTATATCTAATAGTCGACTTTATAATCACCTTATTACAGGCAACGTTTGACGACATAAAAACATATAACTTCTCATGTAGGAAACCGTTGTGACTTCAAGTCAAAGGACTAAATACACCATTGTCACTGTGAGAACAGCTTATGACACTTACGTAACGATCCATGCAGCGTTCTCATGGTGGGTTAGTCTATTACATTATTACTCTAATATGTACCCATGTGAAGACTTGATATCTCATATCCATGACTCGTGAGATATGGTCATCAGTCTACGCACACACTAGTCTTTATGCATTATTGTTGTCCTAATTCACAATAATACTTGACTAGGGACATTTAAGAATAGTGTTCTGAATACAACCAATAGGAGCTCACAATCAAGTCATGCACTTGCAATTGATATCCCATGGTATTGAACCTACTATTCTAAGGATTTTATTATGCTTATTTAATTACAATAAACAACACAATAAATGAAATGCCTCATATATGAAATGAATGTCATAATGCAATGTAAACTAGTAATGTCAATACACAATTGGCCTTTAAGGCATACGCCAACAATCTCCCACTTGCACTAGAGCCAATCAGACATACATCTAATGCCTATAGACCAAGTGTGACCCTTATACTTTCGCTGTGCAAAAGACTTTGTTAGTGGGTCAGCGATGTTATCATCTGTCGGTACTCTGCATATCTTCACATCTTCTCTATTGATGATCTTTTGAATGAGATGGAAGCGCCTAAGTATATGTTTGGATCGCTGGCAAAATCTAGGCTTCTTAGCTTGTACAATGGCCCTATTGTTATCACAATAAAGGTCCAGTGGGTCCACAATACTAGGAACCACCCCAAGTTCATTGATGAACTTTCTAATCCAAACGACTGCCTTTACTACATTGGAGGCAGCAATATACTTAGCCTTTGTGGTGGAATTGGCTAATACCTCTTGCTTCGAACTCTTCCAACTCACAGCTCCACCATTTAGGCAAAACACAAAACCTGATTGCGATTTGGAGTCATCCTTATTGGATCGGAAGCTAGCGTCAGTGTAACCCTTTACAACAAGCTCTTCCTCTACTCCATAAACCAAGAACGAATCCTTAGTCCTTCTTAAGTACTTAAGGATGTTCTTGACAGCAGTCCAGTGACTCTCACCGGAATCTGACTGGTACCTGCTCGTCATGCTCAAAGTATATGAGACATCTGGGCGAGTACATAACATGGCATACATGATAGATCCAATTACAGATGCATATGTAATCTTAGTCATGCGGTCTCTCTCATCTTGAGTGCAAGGACATTGAGCCTTAGACATGCTTACACCATGTGACATAGGGATAAATCCTTTCTTGGACTCTTGCATATTGAAGCATTTCAATACTTTATCTATATATGTACTCTGACTCAGGTTAAGAAGTCTCCTTGATCTATCTCTATAGATCTTGATACGCTTCACCCAAGTCCTTCATTGAAAAGCATTTTTCTAGCCATGTCTTTACAGACTGTAAGGTAGGGATGTCATTTCCAATGAGTATTTAATCTACATACAATACCAGAAATACAACTGTGTTTCCACTAACCTTCTTATAGACACAAGGTTCATCTTCATACTTGATGAAACCAAACTCTTTGATTGCATCATCGAAACAAAGATTTTAGCTTCTAGAAGCTTGCTTTAATCCATAAATGGATCGTTGTAGTTTACACACCTTCCCAACATCCTTTGGAGTGACAAAACCCTCAGGTTGTGTCATGTACACATCCTCGAGAAGATTTCCCTTTAGTAAAGTAGTTCTGACATCCATCTGCCAGATTTCATAATCGTGATATGCTGCAATAGCAAGCAAGATCCGAATGGATTTAAGCATGACAACAGGAGAAAAAGTCTCATCATAGTCTACACCATGAACTTGCTTGAAACTTTTAGCCACCAACCACCCTTTAAAGGTATGCACGTAACAATCCACATCAGTTTTCTTCTTGAATACCAATTTGCACCCAGTAGGTTTTACCCCTTCAGGTGTCTCTACCAAAGTACATACTTGGTTGGTGTACATGGCTTCCTTCGAGATCTCATGGCCTCAAGCCATTTCTCAGAATCTGGGACTTTTACAGCTTCCTCATAAGTTGTAAGCTCATCTTGATCCATGAGCAATACATCACCATGTTAAGTCACGAGAAATCCATCTCTCGGGTTGATGAGGTATCCTACTAGACTTATGTAGGCCTTGTGCTACTTAAGCAGGTGATTGTTCCATAACAATTTATGGAGTCTGCTCCATTTCCACCATTGACTCGCTGCTACTTTACGAAGTTTGAATTTCTTCAAGTTCTATTGTTCTCCCATTGGTTCTTTTGGAGACAAATTCTCTCTCTAGGAACACAGCAGTCGTGCGACAAACACTTTGTCTTCGCTCGGATTATAAAAATAGTATCCCTTGGTTTCCTTGGGATATCCTACAAAGAAGCACTTTTATATTTGAGACCAAGTTTATCAGGGACTTGGCACCTTATATAGGCCTCACAACCCCAAATCTTCATGAAGGACACACTAGGACGCTTCCCAGTCCATATACCATATGGTGTCTCTTGAACCATTTTAGTTGGAACACGGTTAAGTGTGAAAGCAGCTGTTAATAGAGCATGTCCCCAGAAGGAGCTAGGAAGATCTGTATGACTCATCATGGATTGGACCATATATAACAAGGTCCGGTTTCTCCTCTCAGAGACACTATTCCAATGCGGTGTTCCAAGAGGAGTGAGTTGAGATATTATCCCACACTCTTTTAGTTGGTTATCAAAATTTTAGCTTAAGTACTCACCTCCTCGATCTGATCGAAGGACTTTAATACTTTTACCAAGTTGGTTTTGTACCTCGTTCTTGAATTCTTTGAACTTTTCAAATGATTCTGATTTGTGTTTCATGAGATACACAAACCCATATCTACTGAAATCATCAGTAAATGTAATGAAGAACTAAAAACCTCTTCTAGTTAATGTGTTGAAAGGTCCGCAAACATCACTATGTATGAGACCTAAAAGATCACTAGCCCTTTCACCTTTTCCAGTGAATGAAGCTTTTGTCATCTTGCTCAACAAACAAGATTCACATACCTCTTATGATTCAAAATCATATGAGTCCAAAAATCCATCTTTATGGAGTTTGGATATGCAGTTCTCATTTATGTGGCCCAAACGACAATGCCAGGGATAAGTTGGGTTCATAAAATTTGACTTGAACCTCTTAGTATTTATATTATAGACGAGCATTTCGAAGTCAAGAATATAAAGTCCATTACTCAATTGTGCACTGCCATAACAAATTTCATTCGAATAAATAAAACAACTTTTATCCTTTATTATAAATGAAAAACCTTTCTTTTCCAAACAAGAAATAGAAATAATATTCCTACTAATACCAGGCACAAAATAACAGTTCTCTAACTCAATAATAAGCCCAGTGGGCAATGATAAATGACAATTTCCTACAGCCAAAGCAATGACTTTTGCTCCATTTCCAACTCGTAGGTCAACTTTGCCTTCAGCCAATGGTCTACTCCTTTTGAGATCCTGCACATTTACACAAATGTGAGACCCATATCCAGTATCTAATTGTAACACCCTGGATTTTTAAATCTTATTTATATTTGGAGTTGTTTGATTTTACGTGTTGTGCACATAAATATTTATGCATGCATTTCTAAAAAAAAATATTTCATCCTCATTTATTTTTTTTTTAGAAAGCCTAATTTAATCCTAAGCCTATTTTGTCTCTTGTAGCCCACATTAGTTAATTAATTAAATTAAATTAGTTGTGCCCATAGTCTCTTGGCCCATTAGTAAGCGCATGTAATTTAATTAACCTTTATTTTAGTCTAACTTGTAGTGTAGACTCAAATAATAGACAATTAATTAATTTATAATGTATAACTTTAATTGGGGGACACTAGTTGGGACACGTGCTTGCACGTGTGTGTGCTTTGCACACCCTTCTTGGCCGGATTGCATGAGAGAGAGAGTGGGGGTGTGGATTAGTGGAGTGGTGGTTTTTGTGTTCAATGGGTGATTGCTACAACTTCCCATTGTATTGTGGCCATTCATCTACAACCATCTAATGCAATCCTAGCCCTCCATTCCACCCTAAAACTAGTATAAATACCCCACCCTATATGCATACAACACTAAGAAATTTTTGTAAAGAAAGAAAGAAATATATAGAGGAGTAAAAAGATTGAAAAAGAGTAAAAGATTGAGAGCATTTAGTTTCTGTGTGTTCCACCTTAAAGGCCGGCTACTTCACCAAAGGGAGGCTCGGGTTTCACTAAGTGCAAGGAATAAGAGACTTTGTGGTGGCTCAAACTAGGAGGAGAAGGCCTCTTTTGATCAATCCAGGATTTTTTAGGAGTTCATTTCGTTTTCTCTCCAACAAGGTGGGCAATTTTCTTTAACTTCTAAGTAGTATCATGCTAGGTGGTGTGCTAATCATGCTAGAATAAATAGGTGGAAATATTTCTCTTTGATAATACCATGATTAAGGTGGAAATGGAACATATGTGAAGTTGCATGAAATAAACAAGTGAATTTGATTGAATGATATGTTTGTTGTTGTGATATTTGGAAAATTGATCTAGCATGCTAAATTAGAATGAATGTTTCTCCATGTCGAAATATTTGTGTTTAGGGAAAAAGTGCAATTTTTAAAAAATGTGTGTATGTGAAAAATGCTAATCGTGAGAATCTCTACATTATTAAAATAAGAGTGGTTAGTAAATTATGCTTATTCATGATTAGTGCTATTGATGCTAAATAATACTAAAGTCGTATGTTAATTGGGGAGAGAAATGAACATGAAATTGTTAATAGAACATTATGTGATTTTTTTTTATGTACAGTTGTGGAAAAAATAGAGGTACTTTATATGGAAAATGAGAGTTAAATGGTGTTTTGGAAAAATCTTGAGTTACTGTATAAGTTCCAAATTTCGGACTTTAGTTACTGAACAATCGACCGTATAAGTCTTTACAGTCGACTGTCCAAACTGTTTATTTTCGAGTCTAAATCAACGCAGAACAGTCGACCGACTATGTCTTAACAGTCGACTGTCTTGACTATTTTAATTTTGAGTTTTAAATCATCACAGAACATTCAACTGACTACCTAACAGTCGACTGTCCTGACTATTTTAATTTTCGAGTTTTAATTCTCGCAGAGCAGTCGACTGACTGTGCTTTAACAGTCGACTATCCTGACGATCTAATTGATATCCAGATTTCATGAGAAAAATTTTCTATAACCCTTGGCCTAGTGTAAAGGAAAAATCGAGACTTTTGCAAGAAAGAACTTATTACAAATTGTTAGTTTAAAGTATTTTTGGATAAAGAAAAGTGTATTGTTTAAAAGAGTTCGAAAAGAGATTTTTGATAAAAAGGAAATTGAAGGTATGAATGTTTGATTTAGTATTGGCAAAGAGAATAAGAGAATGATGTGGAAAGAATGAGTAATGAATGTGACAAATTAGAAAATGAATTTATTTGTCTTATGCATAAAATTGAGCATGAAAGTAAAATCAAATACCCTGATGAATTATGAGAAGTCTTATGAATATGAATACACAAATGCTATGGACATGAAATGAGATTTTGAACTAGAGGGTAGCTAAAATCCTATTACCAGCAATTGAATGAATTAAAATGGTAAAGTTGAATTATTGAGATGATAGACCAAGTTGGTCATGCTGTTGATTAAGATCGGTATAGAGGAAAGAGCTAAATCTAGGGGTTGATTTTATTCATGATTCAAATAAACTAAGGATTTAGATATATAGTGGTGATGTGACGAAAGTGAGAAAAAAAAGAGTATGAGGGCCATCGGATTGGCGGCGTGAGAGTGATTACAGCTGCCTACTTGATGCATCATGACATGGCGTGAGCACTACTCCGGAATTATCGTCCCGGTGGTGACGCTTGTGGGGTGTTTGGTGACTACGGGTGGTGCCATTGTTCCATAGCGGAGGTTGAATTGTCCATAGTCTGCCTTCTTGATGCATCATGTCAGTGCGTGGGATTCCCTTCTGGACTACCTGGACATGGGCTCGTAGATCATAGAACATCTAGGATACTTACCGTAGTTATCGTAGTAGTTTAAGTCATAGAGAGGGATTGAACCCTATAAGATGAAGTACGATTAAGGGCTTGCCCTCGGACCTATGTAGTATGGGATGCATAGAATCCAAACAAGTGCGCATTAGGGTAAAATAACATAACAATTGCATTAAGGACTAAGGGCACAGCACAACACGACATCTATAGGATAGTCCCATAGTTTTGCTTGTGACAAGTGTGTGTTTTCTAAGTAAGAGAAAATTGATGTTTTATATCCTTGCATCAGTTGAATGAACTGACGAGCCCACAGTTTCTATGCAGGGTAAAGAGATTGACAAGAATAAGTATGCAAGCTGCTTAAAGAATATTTCAAGTGTTATAAATTTTATTCATGTAATTATTATAAAATGCTTCCGCTATTTAAATTTAATTTAAAGATGTAACTCTGATGTAATGAAAGTTTTAAATTTTCTTGTAAAATTGTACGAAGAGAAGTGTAAAGATTTTGTGGAACTTTGAATTCAGTCTGTTTTGAAATTCGGGATGTTACAGAGTGGTATCAGAGCCACGCTTCCAAGTAGTACAAATTTATAAGGAACGACATCCTAGAAGTGGACATTAGAGCATGGGTTGAGTCTAGAGATTTAAATGTAAGTCACTTACATTTGTGTTGCTCTATGATTTATGCTTTTTCTTCTTCTTTTTCTAAGATGGCGGACCACTTCGACCCAACTGGAGGTGACGATTGGCACATAGTTGAAGAGGATTACTACCCCTGGCAAGCTGGTTCAGACGAAGAAGATTCTGAAGAATTTGAAGAGGAATGGCCAGAGTTCAGAGAGATCACTCTACCTCCGGATTCATCTGATGATTCCTCCGACGAGGAAGAACCAGTTCCGAGTAGTCTCATTGTGTCTCTTCAGAGGCAAGTTGAGACTCAGAGGGGGAGAGTAGAGCTATTGCAGGCGCAGTGTGCAAAGTGCAAGGAGAGCATTGCCACGATCAGTCATCGTGTTTGGGAACTCGAGAAGAGAAAAAACATGTACGATGTACTGAAGGAGAAAGTGGAGGAACTACGGGAAGAGTTTCGTGAAGCCAAGAGGAACCGTAGGAACTAACTGTTGTATCTTCTTATTGCTTTCATTTGATGTCAGAAATGTTTTAAATTCGAATGTATAAAGTTTGAAATTCAATGAAATGAAAAGTTGATTTAAAATTCATGTTCTCTACTTCGAATTTAATGGATCTTTTGCATCAGAATATGGCTAGAAGAGGAGCTCAAAATGGTGAAGGTCTGGACTTGGAAACAGAATTAGCGAGAGTCTATCAGACACTCAATGTCATTGCCATGAATCAGAACCAAGGGAGGGTGCTGGTGAATCCAGTACCCGAAGCAATCAAACTCGTGGAATCATTCAAACGGATGAAACCACCGGTGTTTGAGGGGAAGTCAGATCCTGATGCAGCTGAAAATTGGATCCGACAGATCGAGACTATCTTTGAAGTCTTGGAGACTCCGGAGGTCAGCAAGGTGAAGTTGGCAGCGCTGCAGTTCGAGAAGGATGCGGCTGTGTGGTGGCAGTTGATGAAGCGGACGATGGGAGATATTGTCCTTGGCTAGGAGGAATTCTTAGAGGAATTCTGCAGTCATTATTTTCCATCAGACGTCCAGGAGAAGAAAGCTATGGAATTTCTGGCACTACAGTAGGGTGGCATGTCGGTTAGAGAGTATGAGACGATGTTCAATCAACTCTCGAGGTATGCTCTCGAATTGGTGATGGACGAGGCAAAGAAGGCTCGAAAGTTCGAGCATGGTTTGAGGCCAAGTCTGAGATCCAGGATGATACCCCTCGGTATCAGGAGGTTTGACAAGTTGGTCAAATGAGCTGCAGCCACGGAGGCGGACATGGAGCAATTCCACGCTGTTCAGAATAGGAGGAACAACTGGAATGTGGGGAAGAGGCCCACAGTTGCTGGAAGTGTTAAAGGACAGCCGCCGACCTAAAGGTTCAAATCGACTGGGGCAAATGCTGTCAGTATGGCTGGAAGACCCGGGAATGTGTGGGTGAGAGCTCCTGTGGTGACTTGTTGCAATTGTGGGGAGACAGGTCACTACCGATCCCAGTGCCCTAAGTTACAGGATGTCGTCCAAAGGGGACTAACTCAGCAGGCCGGGAAGAAGTCGTACCAGCAGGGGTGAGTATTTGCCTTGACTGAAGCTGACGCTGATGAGGTGGATCACGTCATCACTGGTTCGAGGGAGGATGTTTATGAGTGTTTTCTGTTGTTTCTTTTTCTCGCTTTTATAGTGAATTGTTATATAACGAGTGTGTGTTATGTAACAAAAGAATTTTATTTGAATGGAAAGAAAGTTGTTATTTTGTTCGATACTGGGTCCTTTCATACTTTTGTATCACCTAAGTTTGCCAAAGTTTTGGGAGTCGAACCGAAGATATTTCTGGACAAGGTTTTCGCAGTAGCTACTCCATCATGGGAGACTTTAACCACTGATCGGTACTATGCGGACCGCGAGATTGTGATTGGAGATAGAATTTTCGGGATTGATCTGATCGAGCTGAATGTCTTGGGAGTCGATGTTATCATTGGCATTGATTTGATGTCGGTGTACAGTGCAAGCATCGAGTGCAAGACCAAAGAAGTAACAGTGAAGGCTCCAGGTGGACCTGAAGTCACTTTCCAAGGGAAGAGGAGATGTTTAGGCTTGGTTGCTGCGATCAGCAAGAAGAAGGAGATTCCTGCAGAGGTGCAGCAAATTCCAGTGGTTCGGAATTATCCGATGGTATTCTTAGAAGATTCGCCTGGGTTACCCCCGCATCGTGATGTAGAGTTCAGCATCACTATTCAGCCAGGGAGTGGACCTATTTCCAAGGCACCGTATAGGATGGCACCTGTAGAGCAGGATGAGATCAAACGGCAGATTGAGGAAGTAATGGAGAAAGGATTTGTTCAACCGAGTGTGTCACCTTGGGGAGCACCGGTGCTGTTGGTAAAGAAGAAGGATGGTTCGATGAGGATGTGCATCGATTACCGAGAGCTGAATAAGGTCACTGTTCTGAACAAGTATCCTATTCCGCGAATTGATGACTTGTTCGATCATCTACAAGGAGCAGCGGTTTTCTCCAAGATAGATATTCGAACAGGATATCTTCAAGTTTGAGTGAAAGCTGAAGATGTGCATAAGACTGTGTTCAGAACTCGATATGGGTATTACAAATTCTTAGTTATGCCGTTTGGAGTGACGAATGCACCTGCAATCTTCATGGATATGATGAACAGAGTTCTAAGGCCGTTTATTGATTCTTTTGTCGTGGTGTTTATCAATGATATTCTTGTGTACTCCAAGTCGGAGGAGGAGCACATGGAGCATCTGGCATCAGTTTTGAGGAAGCTTCAGGAGTATGAATTGTATGCCAAGTTATCCAAGTGCGATTTCTGGAAATCTGAGGTGGCATTCCTAGGTCACATCCTTTCTAAGAAGGGAGTGGCAACTGATCCTCAGAAGATAGAGGCAGTGAAAGATTGGGCAAGGCCTACTACAGTAAAGGTAATCAGGAGTTTTCTTGGATTGACAGGATACTACATGAGGTTTATTCAAGGCTATGCTCAGATAGCTGTGCCACTCATTGGTCTGACCAAGAAGAATGTGAACTTCAAATGGACCAAGCAGTGCGAGAAAAGCTTTCAGGAGTTGAAAGAGAGACTGACTACTGTTCCTATTTTAGCTTTGCCTAGGGCAGGTGTTGAATGTGGTGTCTACAGCGATGTTTCACATCGTGGGCTTGGTTGTGTCTTAATGCAAGAAGGGAAAATGATCGCTTATGGGTCTAGGCAACTAAGACCACATGAGAAGAATTATCCGACTCATAATCTGGAATTTGCTACGATTATCTTCGCCTTAAAGCAATGGAGACATTATGTGTATGGTGAGAAGCTGAACATGTACACAGACCATAAAAGCTTGAAGTACAACTATCAACAGAAGGATCTGAATCTGAGGCAAAGGAGATGGCTAGAGGTGCTTGAGGACGTTTGTCCGGAGATTAAGTACCATTCGGGGAAGGCTAATATTGTTGTTGATGCACTTAGCCGCAAGAGCAGTCTGGCTAGTTTGATTACGACTCAGAGGCAGCCTGCAGAAGAGTTGGATCAGGCTAGTATTGAAGTCATTCTGCAAGGCTTGGGATCATCTTTAGCTCAGTTGAGGCTTCAACCAATGCTGAATGAAAGGATTATCGCAAGTCAGAAGGAAGATGCTGAGATTCAGAAGATAAAGGAGCAGGTGGGTGCTGGCAAGTTGTCAGAGTTCCAGATCAGGGATGAGGTGTTGTGGTTCGGAGAGAGGCTGTGTGTTCCGGATCAAGCAAAATTGTGGGAGAGCATTCTTCATGAGGCACATGCTACTCTTTTGTCTATACATCTTGGGAGTACCAAGATGTATAAGGACATTAAGCAACACTTTTGGTGGTCAGGTTTGAAGTGGGATGTGGCCGAGTTCGTGGCGAAGTGTGAGGTCTGTCAACAGGTCAAAGCTGAGAATCAGAAACCCAGAGGTCTATTGCAACCGTTACCTATTCCAGAATGGAAGTGGGATAACATCATTATGAATTTCATCAACGGGCTTGCCCAAGAGTTCAAAGGGCAATGATGCAATTTGGGTCATAGTCGACTAACTAACCAAGTCCGCTTATTTTTTGGCGATGAAACTCACTACTTCGATGGACAAGTTGGTTGTGCTGTATGTTGGTGAGATCGTCAGGCTTTATGGTGTTATGTTAACCATTGTGTTTGATCGAGATGCGCGGTTTACTTCACATTTTTGGAGGAGTCTTCAGACAGCTCTGGGTGCCAAGACGGATTTCAGCATTGCTTTTCATCCACAGACCGATGGGCAGACCGAGAGAGTCAACCGTATTCTTGAGGATATGCGTCGGTGTTGTGTACTAGACTTTGGAGGCAATTGGGAAAGGCACTTAGCTCTGGTGGAGTTTGCCTACAACAACAGTTTCAGACTAGTATCGGGATGGCGCCGTACGAAGCTCTGTATGGCAGGAAATACAGAACACCTATTTGTTGGTTTGAAGTTGGGGAGCGGCAGATGTTTGGGCCTGAGATCGTACAACAGATCTCTGAAAAGACTAATCTGATCATGAAGAGGTTGGTGGATGCTCAGAATAAGCAGAAGAGCTATGCAGACAACCGGAGGAGGGACCTTGAGTTTGAGGTTGGTGACTTTGTCTTTCTGAATGTTTCACCTAGCAAAGGCGTGATTCGCTTTGGCAAGAGTGGGAAGTTAGCCCCGAGGTTCATAGGCACGTATAAGATATTGAAGCGGATTGGGAAAACTGCTTACCGGTTGGAGTTGTCGGAAGATTTGTCTCAGGTGCACAATGTTTTCCACATGTCTATGCTGAGAGGTTACATTCCAGATCTGAATCATCATTTGTCCGAAGTGCCGGAGGGTTTGCAGTTGGATCTAAGTTACATTGAGCTTCCGGTTGAGATTGTCGATCATCGGGAGAAAGTCTTGAGGAACAAGATGATACCGAGGGTCAAAGTAGTCCAGAGAAACTAGTTGGTTGAAGAGGCTACTTGGGAATCTGAGGAGAGGATGAAGAAGGATCATCCTAAGCTCTTTGTTTGATTTGTATCTTCTTCCCTTTTCTTTTCTTTTTGTTGTATTTCTGTTTTTCTCACTTTTTAAGTGTAGTTCCGAGGACAAAACTATTCTAAGGAGGGAGTACTGTAACACCCTGGATTTTCAAATCTTATTTATATTTGGAGTTGTTTGATTTTACATGTTGTGCACGTAAAAATTTATGCATGCATTTCTCAAAAAAAAAAAATATTTCATCCTCATTTATTTTCTCTTTTTAGAAAGCCTAATTTAATCCTAAGCCTATTTTGTCTCTTGTAGCCCACATTAGTTAATTAATTAAATTAAATTCGTAGAGTCCATAGTCTCTTGGCCCATTAGTGAGCCCATGTAATTTAATTAATCTTTATTTTAGTCCAACTTGTAGTGTAGACTCAAATAATCACAATTAATAAATTTATAATGTACAACTTTAATTGGGGGACACTAGTTGGGACACGTGTGTGTGCTTTGCACACCCTTCTTGGCCGGATTGCATGAGAGAGAGAGAGTGGGGGTGTGGATTAGTGGAGTGGTGATTTTTGTGTTCATGGGTGATTGCTACAACTTCCCATTGTATCGTAGCCCTTCATCTACAACCATCTAATGCAATCCTAGCCCTCCATTCCACCCTAAAACTAGTATTAATACCACACCCTTTATGCATACAACACTAAGAAATTGTTGTTAAGAAAGAAAGAAATATATAGGGAGTAAAAAGATTGAGAAATAGTAAAAGATTAAGAGCATTTAGTTTATGTGTGTTCCACCTTGGAGGCCGGCTACTTCACCAAAGGGAGGCTCGGGTTTCACTAAGTGCAAGGAGCAGGAGACTTTGTGGTGGCTCAAACTAGGAGGAGAATGCCTCTTTTGATCAATCCAGGACTTTTTAGGAGTTCATTTCGTTTTCTCTCCAATAAGGTGGGCAATTTTCTCTAACTTCTAAGTAGTATCATGCTAGGTGCTGTGCTAATCATGCTAGATTAAATAGGTGAAAATATTGCTCTTTGATAATACCATGATTAAGGTGAAAATGGAACATATGTAAAGTTGCATGAAATAAACAAGTGAATTTGATTGAATGATATGTTTGTTGTTGTGATATTTGGAAAATTGATCTAGCATGCTAAATTAGAATGAATGTTTCTCCATGTCGAAATATTTGTATTTAGGGAAAAAGTGTAATTTTGAAAAAATGTGTGTATGTGAAAAATGCTAATCGTGAGAATCTCTACATTATTAAAATAAGAGTGGTTAGTAAATTATGCTTATTCATGATTAGTGTGATTGATGCTAAATAATCCTAAAGTCGTATGTTAATTGGGGAGAGAAATGAACATGAAATTGTTAATAGAACATTATGTGATTTTTTTTATGTACGATTGTGGAAAAAAGAGAGGTACTTTATATGGAAAATGAGAGTTAAATGGTGTTTTGGAAAATCTTGAGTTACTGTATAAGTTCCAATTTTCGAAATTTAGTTACTGAACAATCGATCGTATAAGTCTTAACAGTCGACTGTCCAGACTGTTTATTTTGGAGTTTAAATCATCGCAGAACAGTTGACTGACTATGTCTTAACAGTCGACTGTCTTGACTATTTTAATTTTGAGTTTTAAATCATCACAGAACAGTCGACCGACTTTGTCCTAACAGTTGACTGTCCTGACAATTTTAATTTTTGAGTTTTAATCATCGCAGAGCAGTCGACCGACTGTGCTTTAACAGTCGACTGTTCTGACGATCTAATTGATATCTAGATTTCATGAGAAAAATTTTCTATAACCCTTGACCTAGTGTAAAGGAGAAATCGAGACTTTTGCAAGAAAGAACTTATTATAAATTGTTAGTTTAAAGTATTTTTGGATAAAGAAAAGTGTATTGTTTAAAAGAGTTCGAAAAAAAAATTTTGATAAAAAGGAAATTGAAGGTATGAATGTTTGATTTAGTATTGGCAAAGAGAATAAGAGAATGATGTGGAAAGAATGAATTATGAATGTGACAAATTAGAAAATGAATTTATTTGTCTTATGCATAAAATTGAGCATGGAAGTAAAATCAAATACCCCGATGAATTATGAGAAGTCTTATGAATATGAATACACAAATTCTATGGACATGAAATGAGATTTTGAACTAGAGGGTAGCTAAAATCCTATTACCGACAATTGAATGAATTAAAATTGTAAAGTTGAATTATTGAGATGAAAGATCAAGTTGGTCATGCTATTGATTAAGATCGGTATAGAGGAAAGAGCTAACTGTAGGGGTTGATTTTATTCATGATTCAAATAAACTAAGGATTTAGATATATAGTTGTGATGTGACGAAAGTGAGAGAAAAACACGAGTATGAGGGGCATCGGATTGGCGGTGTGAGAGTGATTCACAGACTGCCTTCTTGATGCGTCATGACATGGCGTGAGCACTACTCCGGAATTATCGTCCCGGTGGTGACGCTTGTCGGGTGTTTGGTGACTACGGGTGGTGCCATCGTTCCATGGCGGAGATTGAATTGTCCATAGTCTGTCTGCTTGATGCGTCATGTCAGTGCGTGGGATTCCCCTCCAGACTGCCTGGACATGGGCTCATAGATCATAGAACATCTAGGATACTTACCGTAGTTACCGTAGTAGTTTAAGTCATGGCGAGGGATTGAACCCACTAAGATGAAGTACGATTAAGGGCTTGCCCTCGGACCTATGTAGTATGGGATGCATAGAATCCGAACAAGTGCGTATTAGGGCCAAATAACATAACAACTGCATTAAGGACTAAAGGCACAGCACAACACGACATCTATAGGATAGTCCCCGTAGTTTTGCTTGTAACAAGTGTGTGTTTTCTAAGTAAGAGAAAGTTGATGTTTTATATCCTTGCGTCAGTTGAATGAACTGACGAGCCCACAATTTCTATGCAGGGTAAAGAGATTGGCAAGAATAAATATGCAAGCTGCTTAAAGAATGTTTCAACTGTTGTACATTTTATTCATGTAATTATTGTAAAATGCTGCCACTGTTTAAATGTAATTTAAAGATGTAACTCTGATGTAATAAAAGTTTTAAATTTCCTTGTAAAATTGTACGAAGAGAAGTGTAAAGATCCTGTGGAACTTTGAATTCAGTCTGTTTTGAAATTTAGGGTGTTACACTAATACCCAAGATGAAGAAGTCGATAAATTGACTTCTATAACAAAAATATTTGTAGTGGATGTCTCACTTCCTTTCTTCTTCTTAAGCTCTTCTAAGTAGTTATGGCAGTTCCTCTTCCAATGTCCGGTCTCACCACAGTGGAAGCATGTACCCTCCTTGGCCACCCCACCCTTAGGTTTCAAGGCAAAAGTACTGGGCTTGGAATTGCCCTTGCCTTTGACCTTGCCCTTGGGTTTCTTAATCTGCTTTTTGCCCTTGCCCTTACTTTGGCCTGTTGGACCATCAAAATTGTCTTTCCCTTAGTAATGTTCTGCACAGCATTTCTCAACATGCTTAGCAGTTCTGACGGAGGTTTGTCAATCTCATTCATATTGTAGTTCATGATGAATTGGATATAACTTCTCGACAACCATTGCAGGACCAAGTCAGTGGTCAAATCTTGATCCAAAGGGAAACCAAGCCTTACAAGGTTCTCTATGTACCCAATTATCTTGAGCACATGAGTTCCAACAGGGCTTCCTTCTGTCAGTTTGCACTGAAATAATGCCTTTGAGACTTCAAACCTCTCATGCCTTGCCTGCTCTTGGTAGAGCCTCTTGAGGTGTACGATCATATCGTAGGCATCTATGTTCTCATGTTGCTTCTGAAGCTTAGAGTTCATGGTGGCTAGCATGAGACATCTAATGTCCAAGGCATCATCTTGATGTTTCTTATGAGCATCCCTTTCGGTGCGAGGGGCACTTGCAGTGGGTGGTTCAGGAACAGGCTGCTCTAGAACATACAGCTTTTTCTCATGCCTAAGGACTATCCTTAAGTTCCTGTACCAGTCTAGGAAATTTATCCCAGACAGTTTATCCTTCTCAAGGATGGATCGCAATGATAGGTTATTTGATGTGTTAGATGCCATGGTAATCTATCAATAGAAACATGCAAAATAAATATTATTTTACAGAAATGTCCAAAGTAATAAATATTTAGTATGTATTATGACATTGAAAATTTAATAAGGTCTTTTATAAATACACCTCCTACTATTTTATTCAAATCAACGACCCTCCTCATTGACTCGGAAAATCCCATCGTAAGATTTTCTAGTTGGGCAAGATCCATATTTCACCTAGTTCTGAGTTAGCTTTAGTTGATCACCCAAAATTCAGTTATTTAGGTACGGAACATTTTCCAATTACATCATATGAAACTCTTGGATAGTTGGGTGAATAACACTTACTCGAATCTATCTCATAGACTAAATCCCAACTCTATGCCTTTAAACCTTCAATCCTATTGAAATAGTTTAGTTAAGTCAGATCCAATGGTTGGCAATTGAATATTACTTTTATCCCATCGCGTCTCAGTAGGAAAGATAAAGGCACCCTGCTTTGATAGACCTACACTTAATCAATCCTAGCCTAGATGAGTGACATGCATTGGAAGGCATCTTATTGCAACTTAATATTTACTTTGAGGGGTTTTTTTGTTATTTTATTAGTTGATCTCACCATTCATCATCCATTAACATACAACAATGCATTTTATACAAAATTAAAAGCATAAAATTTATGTGATATGGTTGTGGCCCTAACACACTGATTCTCTCAAGCCAATGAGAGTATCAAAAACTGAATAAAGGGATTATACCGTCTTCTCCAAGCAGCTTCCTAATCTTATCCTTGTATGGTTGTCAATTCCTTACCTCCTCAGTGAGATTACATTTACATACAAAGAAAGAATGTACAATTGGAGTGTAGAGAGAAATGGTTACATCGAGAATGTAGAGAGAAAGGCACGACACGCAAGCCGTATTCAAAATACCAAAATATAAATAATACATTACAGAATATAAAACATGCATCACAGAAATGAACCAACCATCACAGAACTAAGGCCACAACTATGCACCGTGCATCACAGAACATAATAATCTAAGAAAATTTTGTTATAATTTTATTTAGTTTATTTTAAAATGATTGGTTATTGGGAAATCATTATTGCCCTACGCAGAGCCGTCGCTGGGGTTAAGAGGAGGCAACTCCTTGCGGGGTCACGAGGCAGCGCCCCGGAGCAAAAAATTGCCTCATCATCCCTTATCACCGCCAGAGCATGAACTTTTCATGTTTTAAGAATCCCTAATGCCACTGCAGACGACACAGGTGCAAGAACTATTCATGCTTTAAGAAATCCTAACGTCACTAAAAATCTAATTTTTCCAGGGTTTTCAATGGTTCCAAACCGATGGTTACCCTATTGTGGCATCTGTGTTAACAACCAACACATAAACGAATCCTTACATTGAAACTTACGCAAAGAAAAAATTATATCTCATATGAATCTTTCTACGAAAAGAGCGAACATATCGCAAATAGTCACATATCTTTCATAACCGAATTATGGTTTCACAACTGGCTCTGAAACCACTGTTAGGTTTCAATGGCAAACACAGATTGAATACACAACGGAAAAATTACAAAATTATTGAAACCTAGCCATTGATCCATGCGAAAACCATAAATCGTGTTTATGAATTATACCTTATGGATGGATCTGTTGTCTCCAAGATATGTTGATAACAGCACTGCAATGCTGCGGTGCCTCTAAGGTATCCACACGAATGGATCAAAATCATGCTTTCCTCACGCCACGGTGCTAACTGTGGGATGGGGCTGTTCCTCACGATCTCTCTCTCACAATTCTGTGACAGCTAGGATTTTCTTGTGTCTCTTTTCCACAGATATGTATCATATATATAGCTACAGAAAATTAACCCTAAGAGAGGCCGTTGGGCTCATAATCTGACCTACGTCAGATTCGTGTGTGGGCCTCTGAACTTTAGTCAGCCCATTTAATCTAATTAAATATCCAACCAATGCTTGGATTCCCAATTAAATTCATCTTATGAATTTAAATCCCAATTTTGATCCATTCCAAGTGTAGGTTATCGTTACGTTGACAGTAATACTAAAATCATATTCTAGTAATACAAACAGTGAGCGGTATCTAGCAATACATCACTGCTAATCAAGTAATAGGAATGTCAGTAATTAGACATAACCTATCCGTGACCAATGTTACCATGTAGTCTAGTCCCTTTGTCCATATATCTTAATTGACCACTAGGTATAGAGTGTGTCACCCTTGTATAGTTCAATCTTTGGTTTCTTGATGTCTTAGTAGACTTACTAAAATAAATGAGCTCAATATCTCATATTGACTCATTTCAGCACGGTCATGCATTTTGCAGTCTTACTCAATCAAGGGGCCCGTAGATATCTCTCTTATTATGTAACAGGGACAAATCCTATCTAAGTCACTCACATCCCTCTGCATGATTTGTAGTATCTAATAGTCGACTTTATAATCACCTTATTACAGGCAACGTTTGACGACATTAAAACATATAACTTCTCATGTAGAGAACCGTTGTGACTTTAAGTCAAAGGACTAAATACACCATGGCCACTGTGAGAACCGCTTATGACACTGACGTAACGATCCATACAGCGTTCTCATGGTGGGTCAGTCCAGTACATTATTACTCTAATATGTACCCATATGAAGACTTGATATCTCATATTCATGACCCGTGAGATATGGTCATCAGTCTATGCACACTAGTCTCTATGCATTACTGTTGTCCTAATTCACAGTAATACTTGACTATGGATATTTAAAAATAGTGTTCTGAATACAACCAATAGGATCTCACAATCAAGTCATGCACTTGATATCCCATGATATTGAACCTACTATTCTAAGACCTTATTATGCTCATTTAATCACAATAAATAACACAATAAATAAAATATCTCATATATGAAATAAATGTCATAATGCAATGTAAACTAGTAATGTCAATACACAACTGGCCTCTAGGGCATACACCAACAGCTGGAAGTTGGGGAGATCGAAGGTGCGGGAAGTTGGGTTTTGGTGGGTGTTGGGTTCTGGAAGTTGAGGCGAGTGTGGTTGGTCGGAGTTTCTTGAAGGGGTGATGTTGGTGGGTGTTGACGACGATGACGATGACGATGACGATGACGATTGCTGCTCCTGACGACGATGACGATGTTGACGTTGGGTGTTGCCGGAGTTGTTGACATCGGAGTTGTTGTTGTTGAGAAGAAGAAAATTTTGATTAGGATTAGAGATTTGTGAGGAAGAAATTTAGAGTTAGTGCTCTGATGCAAGTTAAGGTTAACCGAGAAATCTATTCAACTTTGAAAATCAACCAAATAGAAAAGATCAATAAATTACCCAAAAATAAAAAGGATGAACTAATTTTAGTTAAACTTATATGTTTGGTCTCTTTATTTCTTTTATGTAGTATGTCTATCTTGAGATGTTAAGTGCAACTGGAGGTTATTATGGAGAGAGGGCTCCTTATATTTGTAATATGATTGTGGACATCTTTTTAAATAATTTTTTGCCTGATGAAATATTTATTAAGACTAAATTCAAATCTTAGATTGGCTATACTATTTAGTATCTTCAACACATATGTGTATGTTTTTTTGTAAACTATATTCAATTTTTTTTACTGATTATTAGGATTCTTATTCACAAAACAAGTAGCACTACAATAAAGATAAATCGAAATATACATTGTACGTTTAATTTATTTTGTATATTTTATTCTAGAATTGATGTCTTTTGAAATACTATTCACCACTATTTTTTTTCTTTTTCGAAGATTAGTTGTGAAGCATGTGATCAAATTGAACAATAATACCTTGAAAAAAGTAATGGATGTGACACAAGGGAAAGTGTGAAACTAACTGCTTTCTTTTTTCTACTTTAATCTAATATACCAAAACTGATTAATTACAAAATAAATTATTTCTTATATGTATTTAAAATTATAACAAAAGATACAAGTGCATAAGCATATTTAACTTAATTTGTTTAGTGAGGAAATATGATGTTTCATCAGCTGGTCTGCAAAAGACTTAGAATAAATTAAGAATAAGGTATAATATCGAGAGCTAATAACATAATCTAAAAAAAGTTTAGTGGTTGGTGCATATAATTAATTTAGTGATCGTTTTGACAAGAATTTTCTCAATGAAGGTTTATAATTTTCTGCGTATACCATATCCCCACAGTTCACATTTATAGGAGTTTTTATAATTAATTTTCTCCATAAGATAAAATGTGTTAAAATATTCAATTGAATGTGCACCAAGTCACGTGCACTAGTGTACGGCAATTTTCAACTAGTATATATCTGTCTGTACTATTATGCTAAGCCACTTTGGTTCAAGGATTTTTCTCATTTTTTTCTTTTTAAAATAAAAAAACGAGAGCAAAAGTAGGAGGCAACCATCCCACTCTTTCTTCATCCAAAATTTGAATTAGAATTATATCCCTTAATCAAACCTTAAAATCGTGCATTATTATATAAATGTTATTATATGAATTTTTCAAAAAAGTTTTATTATTTTATTCTTTTTAAAAAATTATTTGTAATATTGTACGAGTTATACTACATATTATATTATACTATATAAGTTTGTACAATATTGTACAAGGGTACACTATTTTCTATCATAAAAGCACCAATCCAATTTCTTGAATCTGTCCAGAGCACATCTTTGTCACTGGTTAAATTTGTCGATCTAATTGATCAATGACCGTGATTAATTTAGGGTTATATATTTAGTTATTATAATGATCAGACCTAAAAAAAGATACACTGGTTCCTGAAATATTTCTCACTCTCTTCCATGCTGTCTCCTTCTTGATCAATTCTTTCTGCCTCCGAGTTCGACCTCCTCCTCCGGCTGTGGAAGGCCCTACAACTGTAAACCCTAAAGATTGCTTTCTGAATGTCTTATTCCCTTGGAATAATATGATAATATGATAAAGAAAATTGCATATAAGATTGCCAGGTAATTCATGAAGCACTTGAGAGTAAATGCACAGTTCTGGATATTAAGTATAGTTTGTTAAGAAAACTTTGCATGAGTGATAAGTGAGAATTTAAATATGTTCACAGAAGGGCATAATATGATGCGTTCAACTTGTGAAAAGTCACCATGCATTTAGTCAATAACCTCTGTCACAACGAATTAAGTAATTAACTGATTATGAAAATTGCCGTTGGAAGAACATCTTAGTGGAAGAGAGATGTTGTTACTAATTTCTGTGTAGAAAAAAACACATATGTGAATTATTTTTAAAAAACAAATAAATATTTAACCTTTTAGTTCCACTGATGTTGACCATCGCAAATTGCTGCCGACTCTGAGATCTGGTTGTCGGGGATGAATGTGATCGCTCTCGTGGACCTGCAAAAGAGTCTGAAACTCAGAAGATATGGGAGTTTTGAGAGCGGAATTTGCAACTATTTTGTTTAAGAAGAGGTCAAAAAGTATATATAGTCGCTTGGGGGGCTAGTTTCAATATATTTGATTTATCTATACTTCCCGATGTTTTGATAAGGTTTGTTACTCTCTCCCATGTAAAGAGATCGAGTCAGAATTCTTCTCTTGATAAAGAGATAGAGTTTGAGATCGAGTAAGGACTCTTCTCTTGATAAAGAGATAGAGTTTTCAAACTTTATCTTATGCTTGGAAAGATAGAAGCCGTTACCCTCTAGAGATAGGGGTTTTTGAAACAGATTCTTCTGAAGAACATGGACTCCTTTGCGTTAGAGAAACTTTAGTAGCCCTTCATTGCAGGCCGGATCGGGTTAATGGGCCTAAAAGTGGCTCAACTCCTTCTGTCGGGCCTGTATCTGCTGAAATCTACCATTTGCCTCTGAGAGCTTTAAGGTCCGTGCGATATTTGAACAGTCCCGATTTTGTTTTAGTTTTACCCACATCACAAGCCACCAACTCCTGAAGACTGAGTTTTATGGCATTCAATGGGTAGTTTGCCTGTTTGTAACCCCTGTTTTCCCAAAAACGTATTTTCTGTATATTTTGCGGTTTTTTTTTTTTGTAAATTATTCTTTTTCGTTCTTAAATTATTTTTCTTAAAATGTATTGTTGGATCTCCTACTAAAGTTTATTTTGAATCAATAATTTTTGTAACTATTTACGATGATTTTTATACCCTATTATTCTTGTTATTATTATTGTTCTGCTATTATTATTATTATTGTAAGTATAATTATTATTACTGTTATTTTTAATACTATTATTATTATTATTGTTATTGTTATTATTTTTATTATTATTATTAATATTTCTATAAAATCCCAACTGTATATTTTTATTAGTTATTGTATTTTCCTAATACCCAAAACCCAATTTTATTTTATTGGAATTTTTTTAAGCCCAATACCCTATACACCCAAACCCATTTATTAACTTACCCTGCACCCGTTAACCCTATACACCCCAAACCCAATTCCATCTGCTTAAACCTAACCCTATAATCTACTCACCCTATATATATACCTGTTCACCTCCCCCTCTTAAAAACTCTATTACCCTATATATTTAACCCATGCTTACCCCTATTCTTCATCCAACCCCCAGCCGTCTCTTCATCTTCCTCTCTCCCTCATCTTCCCGTGCACCCATCCCCCTGGCTCCCCCCGTCTCTCTCTCTCCCGACCCTCCACCTGTGTGCACCTCCCCTGCTCTCATCCAGTCGACTCCCCTCTCCTCTCCCTATCGTCCCTGTGTGTTGCGTACTCCACGCCGCAGTAGCAGTGTTGCAACGCCACTTCCAGCCCCTGTACGTAAGCCTCCTGCCGTCACGCCGCAACAGCCAGAGCGACGCTGATACCCCAACAGCCCTGTCCCATGTGTTGTGTTCCTCCCGAGTGCTGCACGACTGCAGGCCACCCCTGCTCCCTATCGAGCTGCCCTGTGCACACCTCGCCGACGCCAGTAATCCCCTGGTCGACTTCCCTACCTGTTCAGCTGCCTTATGCGCTGTCTCCGACTGACAGCTGTAACCGCAGCGTTAACGAGCGCTTTCTGTCGTTGTTTCACCGCCGTCCGTCGTCGTCCTCCGCCTTGCCGCACGCCAGCCTCCCACTATTTTGTCGTCGCCCCTTGGCCGCCGCCGGTCGTCGCCAGAACCCATTGTAAGTTGTTGTTGATCAAAGAGGTTTTGATCATCTTTAAATGTGGGTCGTCCGTTAGATCAGATTTTGATCTCTTGATCTTGATCTTGATGGTTTGAATCCGGGCCGTTCGTTGATCTGATTTTGATCATCATCACCATCTTAATGATCACCTTCATGTGGGTCGTCCGATCTACTCTTGATCATCACGATCATGATGATCATCAAGATTCCTTTGATCGCAGCCGTTCGATCGATCGATCTTGATCATCATCATCATCTTCATCATCAGGGAGATCTGACCGTCCGATCTGATCCGATCTTCTTGATCTTCGATCTCAGCCGTCCGATTGTGTTCATGATCATCGTCTTCATCGTGTTCGCGATCGGTTGTTCCTTGTGTCCGTGATCTTACTCGCAATCATTCTTTCATGGTGTTGTGTTCTTTGCCTGGGAATCTGTTCCCAATATTCTTGCTCTTGCTTCGTCATTTTTCATCGTCGTCTCTCGGGCAAGTAACTTGTATTTTTTTTCTTTGTGTAATACAAGTACTAAATACCGTCTGTAGTGTAGTTGGGTTTTAGAGATAATTCGTGTGTGAATCCTCTGTTATATATTGTCTCTATTGTATTCATTCGACCATAGTTGCCTCACAACATACATGACATGAATTAACCTAGGGTTGACCACTTCTTGTTATATATATGCGTGTTGTTCATATGATATCCTGTGCTCGTTCGTGTTATTCGTAGTAGACTTATTGTGGACTTGTAAAATACCCTATATCATGTTGCTTGGATATCTAGTACACTATATTTCATATTTGGGTTGATTTGGATGAGTTTTACATGAATTAGATGATTTTATGTTCAAAGAATAATCATGTATTTTCTGCTATCTTGCTTTTGATCAGTATTTTAGACCTTATTAAGGTCAGCATATGAATATTATTTGTGAATATGAACTGTAGAGAATTCTGTCTATTTTTTAACCCTTCTGACGGATCACAGTTTTGTTTTACGAGTTGTGAGTTATGTCTATTTTACTACAGAGGTGTAGAGAGATTTCCAGGTTTTGTTTTCTATGAATTCTGAAGAGTAATCTATTTTTATCATGATGTTAAAAGTATTATTTGGATCCAATATTTTGCACAATACAACTAGACCTGATTGGAATTAACCCTGACCTTTTGTAGATTTAATTGATGAGTTTTACAAACTGTTTTATGTTTCCAAACAATTACTATACATGCAGAATTTTCAAACTATTCAAGTAAATAACATGATTTTCGACCAAATTCTACTTGCTGTTTGTAAAGTATTTGTGAATATGAAAGTTAGCCTACTGTTTCTATTTTTTCATCCATTTGGCGGATTTGTATTTTGATTTATGGTTTGTGACATATTACTGTTTTTGTACAGCACTGTTTATGATTTCAGAGTACAAAACTACTGCATCTTGATATTTTCTGATTTTTGTTGACTAAACTATTTATATTAAAAAATTATGAAACGTTATATTCTGATGATACACATATAGGGGAATACCCCAGATTTTTCGTGGATTTAATTATTGAGTTTTCATGCTGTTTTCCTGACTTTGAATACAATCTTCTGATTTCTGGCTGAACCTATTTTTCTGGTTTCAATTCAGTTTTGACTTATATTTTTGTGAAATACCATATGACTTATATATATTTCCTGGATTCGGCTAGGAGTCTATTTTCCAGATTCTTCGACGGATCTAGATTTGCATGTTCGTGGCAACGGGAATCCCAGATTTAGTGCAGTACTGTCTTGTTGTCCTAAACTAGAATTTTCGTTGTCTGTAACACCTGCTTTTTTTTTAATTCCTTGATTATTTAGTTTAAATTATTTTTAAAATATGTTTCTGAGTATATTTACCCCTATTAATTGATTTTATTAGTATTAGAATGATTAAATTGATATTTTGGGGTAAACGGAAAAAATTTGGAAATATATGAGTTCGGGAAGAGTTTTCTCGGTAGAGACGAATCCTTTTCGACCTGAATTTTTTTTGGGGCGTTTATACATTGTAGGGGATTGATAAAATGCTAAAGTAGTAGAGTTTTCAGGTTGTGGCATTTAGTTGCAAAATTTTGATTGAAATAACCCCTTTTAAGGTATTTTCCTTAGCAAATGGGCTTAAGGCCCATAACCCTAAAACTAATTTTTATTATAACCCTAAACTATTTTCCAAAGGGTCATTTTCCCTATCTCCTTTCTTCCCCGTCTGGCCAACCGAAACAAAAAAAAAAGAAGAAGAAGCCATTAAACTCCAACTAGGGTTTTGAAATCTATCTAATTCTCCACTTCCAAAAATCAAATCTTTTAGGGTTTTGGTAGAGTGTTGAGTTCTCTTCCACGTGGTGGTGTTCGTTTTTCCCGAGGTTTCCGAAAAGGTATAAGAAATTGTATGTGAGTTTAGCAAATTTTATGCTTTTCATTTCTTTCTCTAGAAATTGATGTAGGGAGGTGTAGAGAGTATATAGAACATGTTAGAAGTTAGGATTGGTGCATCCCATAGTGAAATCGTGAAGTTCTAATTTTGGCATATAGCCAAATTTTCGAGTTTGTGAAGTGGAGTAGGAAACTTGCTTCTAGCAAGTTTAGAAATTTCATGGGAGGTTGTGGAGTAGTGTGAGAGTGTTAATACGAATTTAGAATGAGTTTTGTAGCCTTAGAACTTAGTGAAAATGATTCAAGAATAAAAAGGGTTATTTTTGCACGCCAGGTGTTCGGTGGAATGCCCGAGCGAGAGTGAAGTGAGCATTTGATATATCCGGTGGTGTAATTAAGTTTTATTGTTATTATTAATCCTAATTTGAGATATTAGGAATAAGTGAGTAAGGAACGTAGGAGATAAAGAATTTTCTTAGTAATAAGTTTCCGATTAATCAATGAATTTTGTATGGGGATCCGAATTCAAAATCCATCAATGTAGCTCACCTACATATGTCATTTGTGACACGTGGGTGAAGACGGATTCGAATTTGGAGGTTCGTAGGCCGAGTTTTGAGTTTTGAGCTAATCGGTCCTATAATAACCTATTTAGGTCGAAAAAGTCGAACTTCGACTGGCTACAGGACGGACGTGGGACATCGTTTGCTCAAGCCGTCAGGTGAGTACGTTGTGTTTATGAATATTTTATATTGTGGCCAAATTTCGTGGCCTTTTGATATGTTTTGTGGGAGTTATGCCAAAAATGGATTTTCGTTGAAAATACGGATTTTTAAGGATCCAAAATGGGTTTTTGAGACATGTGATGAAATTAACTATTTTAAGTATATAAAACCTATATTATGGGTTAATGTGACGTGTTAAAGTATAAAAACTAAATATATTGAATTGTTTATGCATATTTTCATCCCGTGCATGTTTCGTGCATGTTTTTGGGTATATAGGCCGATATAGGTAATTTGGCATATGCGGAGCCTTGTGTATGGGCTAGCATGTTATGGATGGAGGTTATATGATGTAATTAGACGAATTTAGTGATTGTGATCATGTGTTGGAAACTCGTGTATTTATAATGCATGTTTTGGGCATGTTTTGGGACATATAGACCCTTATAGGTGATTTTACTTGCATGAAATAAGGTGTATGACCTAGTATGCTATAATTGGATATTATGAGATTTAATTAGAGGAAATAAGTGATTTTGGCACCTTTGTCTGGGACACCCGCATGTGTGGGGTATATTTGTAATATATATATAGATGATTATGACGTGTGATGCAGTAGTGGATGAAATTAATAATTGGATACATGTTTACATTTTAATTATGTTCGAAGTGAAATAATGGACAATAATATGATATTATTCTGTGATGATTTATATATTTTGATACGCTTACGATACAGACTAACATCTTATAATTCTTTTATTTACGATATAACTTGGTGTATGTTTATGGGTGATTTAATGAAGTAGTAAATAGCATGGTATTTATAATGGGTGATGTTATGGCAAAATAAATAACATGGTGTGTATATCTGTGATATACTGAGATGATAATTATATTGTGGACATCAGATGTGCATTAAATGCAAGATAAAAGGTGAGATGGTAAGTGTTAATAAAATGTATTTTTATTCACATGATTAAAGTCAAGAATGTGGCTATTGTGCAAATAAAAGCTGTGATGCTTTGTGTTTATTTAATAAGATGAAAAGATGATATAACAAATGATTTTGTTGACCAGTACCTACAGCAATCCTGGGGGTTTGGGCTAGACCTCCTAACGCCCAAGGACCGGCTTGGGAATAGTGGACCCAAACTATGTTTGGGGTAAGTGGATTTTATCGCCCAAGCTATCGGCTTGAGGCCCGATTTCCCTCGATGACAGCTATCGCGAGGAAGTACCCAGTTTACCTGGGGCGATGTTTTTCCCCTCCTGGCTATCGGCTGGGAGGAAGTACCTAGTTTACTTGGGCCGATGTGTTTTTTCCTCGATGACAGACGTCGCGAGGAAGTACCCAGTTTACCTGGGGCGATGTTTTTCCCCTCCTGGCTATCGGCTGGGAGGAAGTACCAAGTTTACCTGGGGCAATGTGTTTTTCCCTCGATGACAGACGTCGTGAAGAAGTACCCAATTTACCTGGGGCGATGTTTTTCCCTTCCTGGATATCGGCTGGGAGGAAGTACCTAGTTTACCTCGGGCGATGTGTTTTTCCCTCGATGACAGACGTCGCGAGGAAGTACCCAGTTTACCTGGGGCGATGTTTTTCCCCTCCTGGCTATCGGCTGGGAGGGAGTACCCAGTTTACCTGGGGCGATGTGTTTTTCCCTCGATGACAGACGTCACGAAGAAGTACCCAATTTACCTGGGCGATGTTTTTCCCCTCCTGGCTATCGGCTGGGAGGAAGTACCCAGTTTACCTGGGGCGATGTGTTTTTCCCTCGATGACAGACGTTGCGAGGAAGTACCCAGTTTACCTGGGGCGATGTGGTTCCCTCGCTAGTTCGGCTAGGAGGAAGACATAGCCTCGGACGAGTAAGACTCTGTGTGAGCATCGGGCCGCGTGTTTACTGGGCTGTCGGCTTTCAGTATGTTGGGATACTGTGGCTCACTGGTCGATTCCAATATCTTATCTCAAAAGTATTTATTCAATGCCGGTATAAGGCTTAGCTACACTCTAGCTTTCAATTCCATTTCATGTTCATAGAATTGAATGTTCATACTCATACAATCTTTAATAATTCAACATGATCTTATATTTCACTTTCATGTACCATTTCATGCATAAATAATAAATTCATATTTGTTTTCAACTTGTCACATTCATAATTCATTCTTTCACAAATATTTCTCTTATTCTCAAAGTGCCAATATTAAGTTCAAAACAAACTTTCAATTTCTATTACCCAAAACTCATTTCAAACTCTTTATAAAAACTTTTAGAATAGATACTCATTTTTTCTTTATTTAATCAATAACTCAATAAGAAAATTTGTATAAAAATCTTCTTGAAAAAGTCTTAAATGAAACTTATAAATAGGCCAAGAGTTATAGGAAAATTCTCATGGAGTCTAAACATTTTTTGAATTTTTCTAGTATTTTTTCCCAAATTTTCATTTACCTATAATACCCTTAAAATATTAAAAACCCAAAAAATCACATTTTAAATCAAAACCCGAGGCCAGGTTTCGAACCCACAACCGCAAGCCACGTCAGCGCGCTACAGTGACCGCACTGTGGCGCCACCGAAGACCACAGAGTCCAAGGCACCAAGGTTTCATGAGATGGGTTATAATTCATATGGTTTAATTCTCGTACTGTTTGGATTTTTTTGGGAAAAAAGAAAAATAAAAGGGCTCTACCCAGTTTCGAACCCGCAACCAAGGACCAATCCAGAGCTACAATAGCGCTCTGTGTGCACCCGAAGACCAATAAGTCCAAGTGACTAATCTGTCTTAAGGACGAGTTGGGTTGGTTTTGATCCAGTTCTCTGTTTATTACTAATTTTTTCATAACTCAAAACTTTTTGTTCTTTTCTTCTCTTTTTTTGTATCAAAAATTTCCAGATTTTAAACAGTATAGATTTACAGTAAAACAGTATTTTAATAATCATTATTTAACTTGAAAAACATGAGTTCTTAGTTCTATTTTATGTTCTATGTTCATAACTTCGACATTGAGAACAATTCACAACTTTTACATTATTTATAATCAAAATTTCCACAAAAGGCTACTTTTTCTCTTTATTTTTACTTGTTGTTATTAAACAAAAATTTTAGAACATAAACTCCTCTTTCTACATTAGTATTATACTAATTTCATCAATAAGTTTTCCGTGGTGCATTCAATCAACTAGTCATCTCATAAACACAAATTTCTCAATTTAGCATGGCTCAAATATATATATTTCATGGTAACATGATCACTTTTAGCATGGAAATCACAATTATATCAACTAGCAAATCAATTTACCAAGCATTCACTTTATCTACAATTTCTCTCTATTTAAACAAGCATGGGACCAATCTACTTAGTTTTTCTTAGAAATTTTAACAATTCAAACCCTAGCGTGATGTCTAAAGTAGAAGCATGAGAAATCACCCACCTATTGGAGAAAAATGAATAAAAAGCTCCTAGAAATTTCCTAGAATGCACGAATGTAGCCTTCTCCTCCTAGATTGTGCCACCAACGCGTCTCCTCCTCCTTGCTTGTTTGGAACTCGAGCCTCCCTCTTGCTCTTGGATGCAGGCCGGCCTCCTCTTGAATGAGAACACACACACACACAAAAAACTCCTCAATCTTTTACTCTCCAAAAACTCTCAATCTTTTCTCACTCTAATCTTTTCTTTCTTAATTAATTTTTTTAGTGTACTAAATGAGAAGAACTAGGGGGTATTTATACATATTTTGAGTGAGAATAGATGGCTAGGATTAAATCAATAGTTAGATATCAAAGGATAGGATGATTTAGGGAGTTGTAGCAACCACCCATGATCACATAACCACCACATCCACTACACCGCTCTCTCCATCTCTCCTTGTACCATCCGGCCACACCCCTAAGCACACTAGACATGTGTTAGTGCAATGCACGTGTCTCATCTAGTACCTCCTATTAATAAGTTGTACATGATTAATTAATTTATTGTCTACCAATTTAGTCTACAGTACATGTCATGACAATTAAAGGGTAATTTAATTAGTGGGCTTCAAATTAGTGGGCCTTAGACCCATGGGTTATTAATAAAACACTTAATTAATTAGGATGGGCTAAATTAGAAAAATAGGCCTTCGGCTTTTTAAAATAGGCTTTTAGAAAATAAAAAGAAGGATTTAAAATGATCATTTATTCATGTTATAAAAGAGATATTTTTTTAAGGGAAATGTACAAGAATTTGTACGTGTAAAACACATAAAATCAATAACTTCTCAATTAATTATAAATAAAAAATTAGGATGTTACAGTTTTGGGTGTTAGGGTTGGGGACCCTAGTGTGCATATAGATGAGTATATGTATATGTTTAAATCTAGTATTTGTATGATGTTTAATTGGTTCTTTTGATCAAGTTTCGAATGCACAAATTTCAGATTTTGTAGAAATCTAGCTTCAATTTTTAATGTATTCAAGTAATAATTTTGAGGGAGAAAATGTATATTTTTGTCTATAAAATTCTTTGTTTTGAGGGATATAAGTTTTAGTTTTGAAAGACGAAAATTCGAATTCTAAAAGGCATTTTCCAGTTTCTAAACAGGTGGCATTTCAGATTTTTAGAACTAAAGAATTTCATATTTTAGGGATGAAATCTCAGACAATACAAAGACTTGTTTCAGTTTAACTTGATTGGATTAAAGAGAAACTTATTGGGTTTTATGTGCGTATGGAAAGTGAGATTTAAAATTAAAATTTAAAGGATTCCATGGATTGGATTTTGTTTCCATATAAGAAAGTATTTTTTATGGTAGTAACAGTTTATTAAAAGAAATGTGAATGATGAAGGGATTTGTGGATGTACAAGTTTTATTTTTTTGGAATAAAATATTTCATGTTTGAGATTTTGATTCACAGTCGTGGTGTTGTGGGAAAAGTATTGTTTTTCAAAAAAGAGTATATAAAGAGTATTTTGAAGGATTTAACCAAGTGAGGTTTTTTTATTGTGATTAGGGTTATTGTGAGAACCCTGGATGGACGTTTGAGGCATTGAGTTGGGAGCACTAGATACTGAGCGAACCTAAGAGTATCGATAGTGGATATTTTGATTGTAGGAAAATTAGCCTGCAGGGCTAGTGTTCCTAGTTTGGAAAGTGATGTCCGTAGGGTAGAGCTAGTTCTAAGTGGCTCAGGTTGTCATTATTACAAATCTAAGGACATGCACTAGATTGAGAGTTGTAACAGAACTTGGGCAACGTAAGTATAGGCTCTATTTTCAGTCGGGCAGATGTATTCCAAGACTGTGTATTTGTTGTGTCTTTCTAGTATGTTTGCGTGTTAAGGGTCGGCAGGCCTATTCGTGGAATGTCTAGAAGTGAGACGGATTTGGTATGTTTGCGCGTTAAAGGTCGACAGGCCTATTCGCAGAATGTAAAGTATGTTTGCGTGTTGAGGGTCGGTAGGTCTATCCGAGGAATGTATGGCATGGAGGTGATTATCCGGAGTTAGAGCGATGCTTGCGGGATGCTTACGTGTTTACACTTGTACAGCTCGACGGGATGTGTACGGGGACTAGTGTCTATTCACGGAGTGTCTAATATTGTCTCTGTCACTGATGTAATTTTCATGGCGATGGATTGAACCTTAAAATGTGGTGAATGCTAAGGACCTGTCCTTGGACCTATGTAGTATGGGATGCATAGAATTCGAACAAGTATGCATTAGTGTGCATTGCGTTTTCTTGAATATTGTTTTATGCATTTTTCCTTTGTTTTCTCGACACACTTATTCATTTAGTGTAGTTTCACTTGTTAATTTTATGAATCTTTATTGTTGTTTTATTTTATATTGTGCGAGAAGTTTGTGATTGTGAGACTTTGGAGGGTTACTATTATTATAGTATTGCGTCAGTTGTATTCAACTGACGTGCCCACTTTTTTGGTCAGTTTTGCAGGATTTGCCAGTAAGTGGCTTGAGCAAGGTTAAAGCTTGGACCTTGAGATGACTGGAGTTTAAATGTTGAGATGTAGTGTAATAAATGTGTTAAATTTTTTACTGTGCATTGTAATAAAAAACTGTTGTAAAGAAATTTTGTATTTTTTTTCTGTGTTTTATACTGTGTTTGGATTACATTGAAGTAAAGATTCTGGAGTTGTGTCTCTTATTTCTATTATTGAAATTTGGGGCGCTACAACTTGGCTCAAGCGGCTTTTTTCATCGGTTTTCAATGACCAAGTATTATATAAGTTGTATTTCATTTTAGAGAGTCATTAGGCATAATCGGGTTTCTCCTTTTCTTCTTCTAGTAGTGGTGGGGTAAAAGTGTTGTTGGATTCCCGCTCTCCCAATGGTAAGGGAACGGTCGGTCCCTCTACAATAATAGAGGGATTGACCAAACAAGATGAGAGTATATAGGGTGTTCTCTCTCCAGGTCTCACCCTCCTCTTGTCCCACTCCTAGTCCGCCAATGTCCACAAGAAGTAGCGGGTTGGTATAGTACGGGGTATATGATGAGCCAGATAACTACTCCATATTCGAAGATGACCACGTCAAAACTATCCTAAAAAAGATGTCGTAGTGATTAGGGTTTGCTTTGGGATCTCTGTTGAGCATGAGTTGTTCTTTCCCGATCCCGTAATTAGGGCATTTCTTGGATGTCGGGAGAGTATTGTATGTTTTCTTTTGATGCATTCTATGCTGGGTTGCGCCTTCCTATGCATCCATTCTTTGTGGCGGTCCTCAATTGGTACAGGATTAGTCTGATCTAGTTCCTGCCCACTTCTGGAGGAATCTTACAGGCTTCATCTTGTGGTGCCAGGAAGTTGGCACCAAACCAAGTCCGACGCTATGGAGGAGGAACTTTAGACTCCAGGATCAGCGGGTGTGTGATAGTTGGTACTACGTCTCTCCTCGCCCCAAAAGAGGGGTGATCACCACTCCCGACTCCATCAAGAACTGGAAATGCAAGTATTTTATTATCTGGACCGTAGGGATTTCCTACTAGATGGGGGAGTAGTTTACCGAAGATGCTGGCACTGGAACCGAAACTGACAGAAGAGGAGGATAAGATTAACGATACTCTTCTTGTAGATGGAGATATGAAGTGGAGAGATGTTACAGAGGAAATTTTTCATTCTGGGGGATTGAGTCCTATGAACCCTAGTATGGCTTTTTAATCCTTGCATTTAGCTTTTGTATCTTATTTCCAGCACCTCTAGTTTCTTGCTTTTTTGATATATCATGTTCTAATACTTCTTCTTGTTTTCTTCCTTACATAAACAATATGTATGGACTTCTGGGCTATCCTCGCTACTCGGGTCCCTCACCCAACAAGGGCTCGGAGGAAATGAAGAGGAAGGGGACATGAGTCAACCTGGAATCCCGATGGCTGCTAGGGGTTCTTCCACTTCCACTCTGACGTGGGGGGGGGGGATGCTGTGTTAGCGGGGGCGTCGATGAGCGCTGCTGAAGGGAGCTCATGTTTGGATGTTATCTTGCTCCTCCAACAAGGCCCCTAATCTTTACGGCCAACGAGGTATTCACCGATAAGGATAGGAAGGTACATAATCTGGACTGGGGCGTGAAGCGGTGTGACGCCATCCTAAGGGAATGAGTGAAGTGTCATGATGTGGTGCAGAATCTTCCCTTTCCTTGGGACCAGAAGGTTCTAGAGAGGGAAACGATTGATTGTTCCATCATGGTGCTTTCCCTATGTGTTGTTTCAGTAAGTTACTTTACTTTCAATTATTAAATTTCTTTTTTGTATTTCAAGTTTTTCTAAGCCCTTTATTTCTCTTTGTAGATTGCTTGTCGGACTGAAAATTTGATTTAGCTCATTCGCGCTAAAGAGAAAGCATGGAGGGATCAGGCCATCAGGGCAGAAACGCAAAGGAAGAGGGTTTTTCAGGAGCTGGAGGTGATTATGGGAAAGGAGGCTGTTCTCCTAGCCAGCTTCGAGTCAAAATGAAGGGTTTGGAAAGAAGAGGCCACAAAGGATCTGGTGGCTATAGTGGCCGAGGCTGAAATGAAGGCACTGGTTCATCTTAATGATGTGATGGATCAGTCATATGCTAAGGTCATTGCAGATGTGATGTAGCGAGCACCCAACTTTGATGGAAATTGTATTGCCCGAAGCTTCTTCCCCGGGTGGAGCTAATGAGAGAGGTTGTTGACGAAGATGGGGCTTGGGAAAACTCACCAAGTGAAGAGGAGAGGACGGAACAACTAAGATCCCCACTCCTTTGGTTTCATCTGACGATGCAGAGCCTTAATCTTGTAGCTTAAAATCTTTTCTTTGCATTTACTTTAGCATATTTTGTAGTATCCTAATAGCGGACTGACCATCGCTTATTGTATCTTCGTATTTGAATGCATGATATAAAAATTTGTAAATCTTTGTGTGTTGATGTGAGAAATCTTATGCTTGTTCTTTTATGTTAAATGTTGAACTTTTTATGTCTTGAATACTGAGCTTTGTATGTCTTCCTCCATGTTGGTCACCATCGCTTGGAGCAAGTCATAGGATTAGCCTTGGGAAAGGTCTGCTTTCTAGGTTTGCTAGTTGATTCGATAATTTTTAGGAGTGGTTCGAGTGGTTGCTTCGAACTCCAAACCCACATGTTTGCAATTTTTTTGGTGTTGCTACAGTATAACGTACATTCATGGTGCTACAGACGTCCGACTGGGGTGTATGAACTGTTGTTTTGAAGAGGACTCAAAGGTCTACAAGTTCTGTTCAGAAGTCGATTAAATGGTCATCTGTCATTAGAGTCAAAACAAGCCGACAATGTCTCTATCTCTACGGAGCTTGAGAATTTGAGCCTCGCATTGGGGAGCTACGAGGAGGAAGTTCATGGTGCCGAGGTGAGTTGTGGGAGTAGCTCTATGGAAGGGTTCGATTACATCTTGCTTGTTGAAAGGTTTAATGAGTTTCATGAGTAGTTTGAATGGTCATTTCGAGCCCCAAACTCACATGTTTGTGAGTTGTGGGGCAATTTCGAGCCATGATTGTGAACTCCAAACATGTTTTAAATTTTTTTAATGAATTGCAGGAGAAATTCCGAATAAAGCCTTGCTCCGCACTTGATCGTTCGTAGGCGACTAAAGCGGCGTCGAAACAAGTGTTGGACTGCGAACTTGTTATTCAAAAATTTCAACGAGTTGTTGGAGCAATTTCGAATAGTGAGCCCTGCTCCGTGCTTGCTTATCGTAAGCGACTAAAGCAACGTCGAACCAAGTGTTAGACTCCAAACTTGTTGTTTGAAAGTTTCGACGAGTTGTAGAAGCAATTCTGAATGGTGAGCCTTGCTCCATGATTACTTATTCGTAAGCAACTAAAGTAGCATAGAACCAAGTGTTGGACTTCAAACTTACTGTTTTAAATTTTCATCGAGTTGTAGAAGCAATTCCGAATGGTGAGCCCTGCTCCGCACTTGCTTGTTCACGAGCGACTAAATCGGCATCGAACCAAGTGTTGGACTCCAAATTTGTTGTTTGAAGGGGTTAACGAGTTGTAGGAGAAATTTCGAATGGCAAGCCCTGCCCCCTACTTTCTTGTTCGCAAGCGACTAAAGTGTCGAACTAAGTGTTGGACTCCAAACTTGTTATTTGGTCATAAAAAGTTATGGGAGCAACCTTGGGGACAAGCTGGACTCCGAACTTGTTGTTTAATGTGTCATAGATGTGACTCAGGTGGATAGATATGAGACCAGTGCAATGATCTTCAAAAGAAAAAAAGTAAGTTTTTTTGAAATAAAAACTAAACTGCTGCCTCGATGGTGCCTAGCTTTTATTACATGCTTTGGCCATATCAGAAATTGAAAAACCTGCTTCTACTAGAGGGTGTTAAGAACCCTCGTGTTACTTTATCAGATGTTCGGCGTTTCATGTCTTCAATATCCTCTTACCCTCTGGAACTTCAAGTTGGTACACTCCTGAGTGGACTACTTTGAAGATCCCGTATGGTCCCTCCCAGTTGGGAGAAAGCTCGCCCTTCTTGAAAGGATCGGAGATTTCTAGATTTCTAAGGACTAGGTCTCCTTCTTTAAGGTTTAGCCGGGCAGACATTCTTGTTGTAGAACTTCTCTACCCTTTTACTGATAAATGTGTCACCTCAAGGCAGATTTCTCGCAAACCTCCTCAAGAAGGTTGAAGTTGCCCCAGAGATAAGTGGATTTATGTTCTTCATTGAAGGAGAGCAAGCGGAGAGAGGGTAGTTCGACCTCTAGAGGGATAAGTGCTTCGGAGCTGAAAGTGAGGTTGAAAGGGGATCTCTTGTTGGGGTTCTCGTAGTGGTCCTATAGGACCAGAATTCACTTGGAAGCTCTTCGACCAATAATGTAATGCCCCAAATTCCATTTACAGGTAATTCATAGCACAACAGGATCTTTTATTTCAATTTACAAATTTACAAGGAATTTAATACTTTTTCATTACAAAATGTCTGTTACAAAAAATACACAGCGAAATAACAACAAAATATACAACTTTAACATTCAACAACTTTAATCTGGAAGTAATCATCAGTATCAATTCATCTTTATGCATTTTGCTAATCCAAGTCCTGTAATGGAAAACTGTGGACACGTCAGTTCAATACAACTGACGTAATGCTATGTTACAGCGAATCTCTTACTTTAGCAAACACAAACTTGAATGCACAATAAAGTGTAAAAGTGACTATCCTAAATATGTCAGTGTATGATATGAACTTAATGCCTAATGTATACTTGTTCGGATTTTATGCATCCCAAACTACATAGGTCCGAGGGCAAGCCCTTATCGTACTCCTCATTATAGGGTTCAATCCCCCGCTATAAAATACTACTACGGTGAAAAATGTAAGATTTAGGTATGCTGTGAGTATCTAGTACCACCACAATAATTCTTGAGAATCGCTCTCCCACCACGAGTCGTAACCTCGATAATTCTAGAGGCGAAACCCACACCGCAAGCTATGACCCCGATAATTCTTGATAGTCGTTCTCCCACCGTGAGTGATTTTCGGACGTCACCCCTCACATCCCGACAATTTTGGAAATGAAACCCACACCGCGAGTCATAGGTACCTCATCACACAAATACCCCATGAGCATCGTATCGATCCCGATAATTCTAAAGAAATATCTCCCACCGCGAGTGATTTTGGACATCATGCCTCAAACCCCGATAATTCTGAAGATAATCTCCCACCGCGAATCATATGAGGCCCTCATACTCATGTTTGCCCATACTTCATCACATCTTCCCCTAGTGCATGTCCTTAGGTTTAATTATAATCATCACAACCCAGAGTTACCTTATCCTACCGGACTTAAATCAACACACAAGAAACATTAGCCCACATTGGCTACTTCTCACATTTCTTTATTCATAAATTGCCGGTTACTACGGGTCTTGCTTAGTTTCTAGATTCCAACAACCATCTCACTACAGAGATCAATTTGGTTACATCTAACCTCATCATAAACATTTTATGCATTGCTAATCCATTTTCTTTATGTTTATAAATTATGAAGTATTCACTTCTTATAACAATATTCAATAACAATTTGTCAATCACGTTCTTGTGGTCAATTTCCCCATTAACAAACCAAACTATTCACTTTAATCCTTCTTGTTAGTAGAACCATTTTTTATGTTCCAATACTTTGAATATATTTCTTAACGCCAAATCTTTGAGATTAAATATCGACTAGAGATTTCGTATTTCATCTTAACTCTTCACTTAAAGCCATAGATTAATATCTAAGCAATTCTACATAGGAGAGTTCTAAATTTGTATATTACACCCAACTCTTAAATCTTTTAATCATGCATAATCCTTTTGTAACATCCTGAATTTTCATTTATAATTAAATCTAAGTTTTGTTTGATTTCACGTGTTTTGCACGTGCAAATTTATGTACATTTACGCTTAAAAATTATTTATTTTTATGTCATGAACAAAGTATTTTATTTCTTCTCTTTTAAAAAGCCTATTAGTGTCTATTATTAATTTTTAAAAGCCTAAATTGTTTAATTCTAGCCCCACTAATTAAATTAATTAAATAAATTAAGAGCCCATGGATTTTTAGCCCACTAAAATTAGCCCATTAGTTAATTCTCATTTAAATGAGACAACTTGTAGGGTAGACTTGTTTTTATAACAAATTAATTAATAACACAACTAGGTGTGATGGAGAGGCATGTGCAATTGTGCATGGAAGGGGGTAGGGCGGATTGTGCATGGAGAGATGGGGAGTGTGGAGCAGTGGAGAGTTGGTTATTTGATCATGGGTAGTTCTTCTAACTCCCTAGTACATCCTAGCCCTTCATCTAAATGCATCTCCACCCTTCATCTTGCCTTAGTGAATAAATAGCCCCCCCCCTCCCCCCCCCCCCCCCCCCAGCCATTCATCTCTTTGCACCATTTAAAATTCGTGAAGAGAGTGAGAAGAAAAGAAAGAGTTATAGAAATTTGTGTGTGAGAAAAGATTGAAAGTAGTGCATTTTGTGTGTTCCCTTTCACCTAGGAGGTCGGCCAACATTCTAGAAGTGGAGGAGCTCGGATTGCCTAGTTCAAGGAGGAGAAAGCTCTTGGTGTGCACAAGCAAGGAGGAGAAGGCTCACAACTAGGAGAGGATCGTGTGTTCAAGAAGTTTCTCTAGGAGTTTTCTTTGTTTCTTCAATTAAGGTGGGTGATTTCTCTACTTCTAATATAGATACCATGCTAGGAATTGAATTGATGGATATGCTAAGAGAAACTAGTTAAAATTGGCCATACGATTGTTAAAAAGAGACTAATTAGAAATGAGAAGAATTCTTGATGAATTAGATAATAAATTTGTAGAATTGTGATTATTAAATTAGAAATTTTCATGTTGCTATGGAATATGTATTTTATGAACATGCTAGATTAACGAAATTTGCTTGTGAATGACTAGTTGGTTAATTGAACTATTGATATGTGTTATTTTAATTAGTGCAACATTAATGTGATAAAAGAAAATATGTTCTAGAATGTTTGTAGGAATAAAAGAAAATAAGAAAACATCTTATTGTGATAATTGTATTGCCAAATTGTGAAGAAATTATTGTTGCATTTAAAAGTCGAAAATGTAGACTTAAAATATAAATTGGGAAGAGAATTCACTTTTAATGTCAAAATAATGATTTTTTAAATTACTGTTATGATGCAAATTTCTAAGATTGAGAATCTGGAAAATTTTTATGATACAAAAATAGAGTAGAAGAAAATTAAAAGAGATTTAGAATTGTGAAAATGTGTTAATAAACACCGAGTTGGGTTATAAATAACTCAACCCATATCACATCGGTTAGTCACTCAGGCCTTAGTGGTTAGTGGGTGCGCTTTAGTACTATTACTGTAGCTCAGCCGAGCATTAGGCCTTGGGTTCGAGTCTTTCCAGAGACTTTATTTTTTGAAATCCGATCTTTACTCAAACCCAAAACCCAAAACTTAAGTATAATTTAACTCGTCTTTATAACAGTAGTCGCTTTTGGACTTACTGGTCCTCGGGTGCGAAACAGTACGGTTACTATTCACAGGCGGGGGGTTTGTGCATGGGTTCGAATCCGGCCTTGGCCAGTTTTTGGAAAATCTGATTTTTTTTTCTATTTTGATTTTTAAAATAGTTTTTTTTTGTATAAAAAATTGAGAAAAATTATTAGAAATCTTAGAAAATACTTAGACTTCATGGAAAATTAATCTACAATATTTTCACTTATTAAATGGGAATTAGAGGCAATTTTGAGAAAAAGAAATTGAATAAGTTTCTTAAAATATAATTTTTTGACAACAAATATTTTTTAGTACAAAGAAATCTTGTGTAGAGTTCAAAAATGAGATTTTTGATATGGATAATTGAGTAAGACTAGATAGGAGATTGTTGTTTAAAGTTATACAAAATGTGCATGGAAAATAAAGTAAAAGAACATGATGAAATGTGGAATTTGTAAAAATGTATACTCTCATTTTAATGAACATGAAATGAGAATTGAGACTAGAGTTTTAGCTAAGTCCTTACATCGGCAAGAATGAAATTTTGAAAGAGAAATGTGATAAATAAAGACCAAGATTGGGTCATGGTTAATGAATGATGTTTAAGACCCATGTAGAGGTGATACTAATTCTAGAGTATTGATTGTATTCATGATTCGATTATCTAAGGATTAGACACATAGTGGAGATGTGATGAAAGTAAGAGAAAAATATAAGTATGAGGGCCTCGGATCTACGGTGTAAGAGTGTTCACAGGATGTCCACATTATGAGTCATGTCCGGGCATGGATACTTCTCCAGGATATCGGGACCGTGGCGACGCTTGTGGGGTGCTCGGTGACTATATAGTGACATCGTTCCAGGGCGAAGGCGAATTATCCATTGGATGACTGCATGATGCGTCGTGACATGGCGTGGGATTCCCTCCAGGATGTCTGGATATGGGCTCGTAACTCATAGAACTCCTAGAATACTTACCGTAGTAGTTTAACTCATATCGAGGGAATCAACCCTACAAGATGAAGAACAATTAAGGGCTTGCTCTCGGAGCTATGTAGTATGGGATGCATAGAATCTGAACAAGTGTGCATTAGTGTCATTAAATATAAATAACTGTATTAAGGACTAAGTGCACATTCACACATGACATAATTAGGATAGTCCCCCTTAGCTTTATTTTGTGACAAGTGTGTGCTTTCTAAGTAAGAGAAATTGATGTATTATATCATAGCCTCAGTTGTATGCAACTGACGTGCCCACAGTTTCTATGCAGGATAAAGTGAATGACAAGACTAAAGAATGTTTGCTACTTAAAGAAATGTTAAGGTTGTAATTTATAATTCCGCTGCGCTGATATAATCATTGTTGTATAAAAAGTTTTAATTCCTTATAAAATTGTACGAAGTAAAGTGTAAAGATCCTGTGCAACTTCGAATTCAGGCTTATTTGGAATTCGAGATGTTACACCTTTAAATTTGGAATCAAAACTCATTTAATAGATTATCCAAAGTGAATATAATTTTAGATTCCCATAATAGGTCTTAAAATGTCTGGAATTATTTTTAAAAGGTCAAACAATACTTTAGAATATTACTACATATTTTCCCAAATTTTAAAAGCTTGAAAAAACCCCAAAAATGAAACAAAAGAAAGAAAAACACATTTCTGTGTATAGCCGGGTTCGAACCCAAGGCCAGTAGGCAGCCAACTGCAAGCCCAGCCATTAGGCCAACTCGCTTTGGTGAATCGAACCATGCGAGTTCCTTTTATACCCTAGTACCCTAATTAATTAAATTCCAAAAAATCACAAAAGGCAGAGCCTCCTAGTCTTCCAACCCGAGACCAAGAAGTCCCCCTAAACCTTTTGACCCCACTCTCTGTTTTCCTTTATCTTTTAACTCATTCATTTATTTTGATTTCTATTGTTTTCTCTCAAAATATTTGTTCATAAAATACACCTCTAGATTCTCAGAAATGATTTCTCACTGATTTCATCTATATTAAAGTGAAGTTATACAAAATAATTTAAATAGTAATTTTGGGAGCTTTTATACACATATGCTTTTATTAATCAACATGACCACTCTTTATAACAAACTAGCATGAATATATTTTTGTTTTAGCCATTTATTCTGAATTTATGGAAAATTCCCACCTCTTCATTGAATTATAATTGACCCGAATTTTACACAAATTTTAGGCGTAAGTTGACAACTTTATATACACATACAATTTATATACATGATCTAATCATGGTATACTACAATACGCATGACATCACTACAAAATACTCTAATAAGAATTATAGTTTGACTATATGACAATTTTATATGGTAGTTTTCAACTAGCAAACCTGAATTTCTCATATTCATCTACTATTAAAACTCTAGATGACAATACAACATGCATCATATAAAAGTTTTAAAAAATAAAGAACTCAAACCAATTTCCTATATCAAACACATTTTATCTAATCATGCATTCTACAAACAATTAGAAAGTAAAAGAAGCACCACCTAATTGAAGATTTCCCTAGTAGAAGAACCTCACAAAATGCTCCAAGCTCCCAAGCACAAAATCACGGCCTAGCTCCTTGCTCCAATCTGCAAGCCTTCTTCCTCCTTTTTTTTTTTTTTTTTAATTTGGAGTTGTGTTGTTCATGATAAAAGTATGGTTTTTTTATAGGAAAATTGTGTGGTCAAAATAGCTCATCACGTTCCTAAAATGACTCCCGCTTTCACCACACTCTCTCCCACTCCCCCTCACTCATCTAATTGGCTGTTCAACCCCTTTCATGTGCACAAGCACGTGCACGTGTATCAAATGCACACTACTTCTCATACAATTTATCATTATTAGTTTATTATTAAGTTACGTGTGTATGTTATACATGACAAGTGTACTAGATTTCAAATGTTCATTTAAGTGTAGAAATAATCAAGGGCCTTAATTTGTAATTAATTTTTAGTGGGTTACAAAAACAGATTTAGGCCTAATGGGTTTAATTAAAATAAATCACACAAATGTGACTAAAAATGAGAGAAAAAAAATGTTCATGATTCAATAAAATTTTTAGGAATGAAAATGTGCATAAAATTTTACGTGCAATGCACGTACAAAATATTAAAAATCTAATTTTTCTGGGATGTTACAGCACTCCCTCCTTAGAATAGTTCCGTCCTTGGAACTACGCTTAAAGCGTGAGAAAAAACAAAAAAATAAAATTACAGGGTTTAGACAAAAAGTTTAGGATGGTCCCTCATCATCCTTTGCTCTGATTCCCAGGTGGCTTCCTCAACCAGTTGATTCCTCCACACAACCATGACCATGGGTATAGTTTTGTTCCTCAAAACTTTTTCCCACCGATCCACAATCTCCACCGGACTCTCCTTGTTGCTCAGATTTATCTGTAGACCTTCTGGCACTTCTGGTACGTGATGGCTCAGATCAGGAATGTAGCCTTACAACATAGACACATGAAAGACATCGTGCACTTGGGCTAGCTCTTCCGGTAATTCCAACCGATAAGTTGTCTTCCCAATCCTTTTCACTACTTGTATGATCCTATGTATCTTGGGGCTAACTTTCCTTCTTTCCCAAACCGAATCTCACCCTTAGTTGGAGATACTTTCAAGAAAACATAGTCATCCTCTTCAAATTCCAGATCCCTTCTTCGATTGTCAGCATAGCTATTCTGTCTGCTCTATGCATCCACTAGCCTCTTCCTGATCAACTCAATTTTCTCTTAAGTTTGTTGCATTATCTCCGGCCAGTACATTTACCTCTCCCCCACATCATACCAACACACCGGTGTTCTACACTTCCTCCCATACAAGGTCTCATTGGTGCCATACCGATGCTAGTCTGAAAGTTGTTGTTGTAGACAAATTCCACCAGAGCTAAGTACCTCTCCCAGCTGCCACCGAAATCCATCACACAATACCTCAACATATCCTCCAACACATGATTGATCCTTTCAGTCTGTCCATTAGTTTGAGGATGAAAGGCTGTACTGAAGTCAGTCCTGGTTCCCAAAGCTGCCTGAAAACTTCTCCAAAAGTGCAATGTGAACCGTGCATCTAAATCTGACACAATCGATATGGGAATTTCATGCAGTCTTATAATCTCCCCGATGTACAACTCCACCAACTTTTCCATCGACCAGGTAATCTTTATTGCCAAGAAATGAGCAGACTTGGTTAATCGATCCACTATTACCAAAATTGCGTCATTTCCTTTGGGACTTCTGGGTAGCCCCGTGATGAAATCCATGCTGATGTTCTCCTATTTCCATTCTGGAATGGGTAATGGCTGCAATAATTCTCCAAGTCTTTGATTTTATGCCTTGATTTGCTGACAAGTTGCACACCTTGCTACAAACTCTGCTACATCCTTCTTCATTCCCGGCCACCAGAAATGCTGCTTAATATCCTTGTACATCATGGTACTCCTTGGAAGCACTCATAATAGAGTAGTGTGTGCTTCCTGTAGGATGCTCTCCTTCAATCATGCTTGATCAGGTACACACAACCTTTCTCCAAACCACAGCACTTCGTCCTTCACTTGAAATTCTATCAATTTGCCTGGGCTGACTTGCTCTTTCATCTTCTGAATTTTCGGATCAAACTTCTGACCGTCGACAATCTGATCTCTCTGTGTGGGATGAAGCCTGAATTGTGCCAAAGACGCTCCCAGTCCTTACAATACTACTTCGATACCAGCTTGATCGAGCTCCTGTGCTAGTTTCTCCTGAGATGTAATCAAATCAGATAAGCTGTTATTCTGACTGAGCGCATCTGCTACCACATTTGCTTTTCCCGAGTGATACTTTATTTTTGGACGGATATCTTCTAGCACATCCAACCACCTCCTCTGCCTCAAGTTCAGATCTCTTTGATGGTAGATGTATTTCAGACTCTTGTAATCCATGTACATATTGACCTTCTCTCCATACACATAGTGCCTCCGCTGCTTCAAGATAAATATGATCGCTGCCAACTCCAAATCATGGGTTGGGTAATTTTTCTCATGCGGTCTCAATTGTCTAGACCCATAAGCTATTACCTTTTCCTCTTGCATCAATACATAGCCCAAACCTCGATGTGAAGCATCACTGTAGACATCATAATCAATCCCTACTCGCGGCAAAGCCATTATTGGAGCGGTAGTCAACCTCTCCTTCAACTCTTGGAAACTTGCTTTGCATTGCTCCATCCACTTGAAACTTACATTCTTCCTCATAAGTCCCGTGAGTGGCATGGCTATCTGAGCAAGTCCTTGAATAAACCACCGGTAATAACCAGTCAAGCCCAAGAAACTCATGATCTCCTTCACTGATATGGTTCTTGGTTAATCCTTCACTGCCTCTATCTTCTGCGGATCCATGGACACTTCCTCCTTAGAAAGGATATGACCTAAGAACGTGACTTCGGACTTCCATAATTCATACTTGGATAATTTGGCATACAGATTCTATTCCTGTAGCTTCTTCAATACCTCTGCTAAGTGCCCAGAATACTCTTCTTCTGACTTGGAATATACCAGAATATCGTCGATAAACACCATGACAAAAGAGTCGATGAATGGTTGCAGGACCCTATTCATCATGTCCATGAATATGGCTAGTGCATTCGTCACTCCAAATGACATAACTAAGAATTTGTAATGCCCATATCGAGTTCGAAACACAGTCTTATGCACATCCTCTTTCTTAACACGAACCGAAGATTAATCTTGGAGAAGACTGCTGCTCCTTGAAGTCGGTCAAACAAATCATCGATTTGCGGAATAGAATACTTATTCTGGATGGTCACCTTGTTCAGTTCCCTGTAATTGATGCACATCCTCATCGATCCATCCTTCTTCTTCACCAATAAAACTGGCGCTTCCTAAGGCGACGCACTCGGTCTGATGAAACTCTTGTGCAAAAATTCTTCAATCTGCTTCTTTACCTCATCCTATTCCACTGGCATCATTCTGTAAGGTGCCTTGATATCGTCGCACTTCCTGGCTGAATCGAAATGCTGAATTCCACATCCTGATGAGGTTGTAGTCTAGGTAGATCCTTCAAGAATATTGTCGGAAAGTTTCGGACTACAGGAATCTTCTTAACTTCATCAGAGATCTTCTTCTTGGTCATAGATGCCATCAACTCCTTACACTTCCTCTTCCCCTGGAATATCACTGCTAGTCCTCTTGGTGCCTTCACCAAAACTTCTTTGCTCTTGCATTTGATACTGGCATTGTAAATCGACATCCAGTCTATGCCAATAATTATATCGACTCCCAAGACTGCCAACTCTGTAAGATCGATTCCAAAAACTCATCCTCAGATCTCGAGGTCACAACCAGCATAGTACCGATAAGTATTCAGTGTTTCTCCTGAAGGGGTAGTTACTTCCAAAACCTTGTTGGGGGGAAATTTCGGCTCAACCCCTAATTATTTTACAAATTTAGGAGACACAAGTGTGGGACGATCCAGTATCAAACAAAATAGTAGCTTTTATTCCATTTATTAGAAGTTCCCCTGTTACATAATGAATTTTATCTTTCAGGACACAACATTCTCCTAATGCAAGACTTGAAATAACAGCATAAACTCTATTCAGATGGTCCCATACCGGTGATAACATTGTCGGCATCTCTTGTGTCCTCTTCAGTCAGAGCAAACACTCACCCCTGTCGGTACAGTTTCTTCCCCTGCTCTACCTGCTTCTGCTTCAACCTTTGCCCTCCCTTGTGGTCAATAGGACTTGGCATGGCCTTCTTTCCTACAGTGGAAACAAGTTATGAGATTCCGTGGCTTGGTACATTCGGTCCTAAAATGACCCGATTCCCCACAATTGTAACAGGTCACTCCTGGGGTCTTGGTACCTCCGTTGGTTGGCCTCCCCATCACAGCAATGGCATTGCCCCAGTTGGTCTGAACCTCTGTGCTGGGGGCTGCCCCATGAAGTTACTTGATGTTAGAGCCTCTTGCCAGCACTCCAATTGTTCTTCTTGCTCTGTGCCAACCGATACTGCTCCATGTCTGCTTCTATGGCTGCAGCCCTTCGTACCAGCTTATCAAACTTCCTAATACCGAGGGGTATCATTCGAGACCTCAGACTTGGCCTCAGCCCTTGCTCGAACTTCCTCTCCTTCTTGGCCTCGTCTACCACTAACTCTGGTGCATACCTTGAGAGCTGAGTGAGCTTCGTCTCATACTCTCTAGCTGACAAGCTTCCTATTGCAGGGTCAGGAACTCCACTGCCTTTTTCTCCTGCACATCCATCGAGAAGTAGTGGCTACGGAACTCTTTCAGAAAGTCTTCCCAGGTAATAGGTTCATCTCCTAGGGTTTGCTTCATGGACTATCACCAGATCTCGGCTTCATTTTCTAACTTAATGATGGGCAGCTTCACCTTTCTAGCTTCCGGAGTATCCAAGACTTCGAACACAGTTTCAATCTGCTGGATCCAATCATCGACTGCATCAGGATCTGCCTTGCCCTAAAAACAAGTGGTTTCATCCGATTGAATGATTCCACCAATTTAATAACCTTCGGGACTTGCACTACCTGCCCCGCCCTGGTGTTTCGGTTCACACTTGCGGCAAATGTGTTGAGTGTTTGGTACACCCGGGCCAGTTCTGTCTCCAGATCTAGGCAGTTGCCTTCACCGCTCGATCCTTCACCATTTCGAGTTCTTCGTCCAGCCATTTCTGGGTAATAAAACTTCATTAATGACCAAATGCAGCAACAACATAGACTTTTCTTCCAACACAATTTATTTATTTCCAAAAATAAACTTTATACATTCAGAAACAAAATTTGTCCATACATCAATACAGGAAACTCCAAACATAAAGCAGTCTAGATTCTACGGTTCCTCTTGGCTTCTCTGAGCTATCCTCATAGTTCATCTATTTCCTTTGCATCTGCTCTCATCTTTGACGACATTCTAGTTTTCCCCAACTAGTTTTATTGTCTAGCTGGGTGAAATTTCGAGCATTCCTGTATCGACAAATCTCCAGTTTCCATACTCGCTGACACAGAGCTACAATGTTCTGCTTATCCTCTGCATGATGAGCCACCATGTGGGTTACTCTCCACTGGTGAATAATCAGCTGCTTACGGAGGGAAGTGATGATATGGTTCTTCTTGTCTCGAACAGGCTTTTCATCTGAGGATTCATCTTGGGAATCAGGTGGAGGTGGAGTGATCTCCTGAGATTCAGGAAGTTCTCCCTCTTCCTCGTCGGGGTCTTCCTCTTCTTCGGGTTCTTCTTTTTCTTCTTCAGGGTCCTCAAAGAATAGTTCCTCTTCCACTTCATCCACTGGGTTTTGTATATTACACCCAACTCTTATATCTTTTAATCATGCATAATCATTTAAATTTGGAATCGAAACTCATTTAATAGATTATCCAAAGTGAATATAATTTTAGATTCCCATAATAGGTCTTAAAATCTGGGGAATTATTTTTAAAAGCTCTAATAATAGTTTAGAATATTAACACATATTTTACCAAATTTTAAAAGCCTGAAAAAACCCCCAAAATGAAACAAAAGAAAGAAAAACACATTTTTGTGTATAGCCGGGTTCAAACCCAAGGCCAGTAGGCAAGCAACCGCAAGCCCAGCAATTAAGCCAACTCGCTTTGGTGAAACGAACCATGCTGAGTTCCTTTTATAACCCAGTACCCTTATTCATTAAATTCCAAAAAATCACAAAAGGCAGAGCCTCTTAGTGTTCGAACCCGAGACCAAGAAGTCCCCCAAAACCCCGCGCTAACCACTAAGTCCAAGAGCTATTCTGATTATGTAGGAGTTTAAATTTGTTTGACATTCTGATTATGTAGGAGTTTAAATTTGTTTGACCCCACTCTCTGTTTTCCTTTATCTTTTAACTCATTCATTTATTTTGATTTCTATCGTTTTCTCTCAAAATATTTGTTCATAAAATACACTCTTAGATTCCTAGAAATGATTTCTCACTGATTTCATCTATATTAGAGTGAAGTTATACACAAATAATTTAAATAGTAATTTTGGGAGCTTTTATACACATATGCCTTTATTAATCAACATGACCACTCTTCATAACAAACTAGCATGAATATATTTTTCTTTTAGCCATTTATTATGAATTTATGGAAAATTCTCACCTCCCCATTAAATTATAATCTACTCCAATTTTACGGAAATTTTAGGCATATGTTGACAATTTTATATACTCATACAATTCATTTACATGATATAATCATGGTATACTACAATACGCATGACATCACTACAAAACACTCTAATAAGAATTATAGTTTGACTATATGACAATTTTATATGGTAATTTTCAACTAGCAAGCTTTAATTTATCATATTCATCTACTACTAAAACTCTAGATGCCAATACAATATGAATCATATCAAAATTTTGGAAAATAAAGAACTCATACAAATTTCATATTTCAAGCACATTTTATATAAGCATGCATTCTACAAACAATTAGAAAGTAAAAGAAGCACCCACCTAATTGAAGATTTCCTTAGTAGCAGAACCTCACAAAATGCTCCAAGCTCACATGCACAAAATCCTGGCCTAGCTTCTTGCTCCAATCCGCAAGCCTTCTTTCTTTTCTTTCCTTTCCTTTTTTTTTTTTGAGTTGTGTTGTTCATGACAAAGTAGGATCTATTTATAGGAAAATTGTGTTGTCAAAATAGCTCCCCACTTTCCTAAAATAACTCCCACTTTCACCACACTCTCTCCCACTCTCCCTTACTCTTCTAATTGGCTAGCCAACCCCTTTCATGTGCACAAGCACATGCACGTGTATCAAATGTGCACACTACTTCTCATACAATTTATTATTATTAGTTTGTATTAAGTTAGATGTGTGTTACACATGACAAGTGTACTAGATTTCAAATGTTCATTTAAGTGTAGAAAAAATCAAGGGCCTTAATTTGTATTTTACTTTTTGTGTGATACAAAAATAGATTTAGGCCTAATGGGTTTAATTAAAATAAATCACACAATTGTGTCTAAAAAATGAGAGAAAAAATTGTTCATGATTCAAGAAAATATTTAGGAATAAAAATGTGCATAAAAGTTTACGTGCAATGCACGTGCAAAATATTAAAAATCTAATTTTTCTGGGATGTTACACATAACCCCTTAGGGCATACGGCGAGTCTCTTCTTGATGCCATCAAGGATCTGTCTGTTGGTCTTCCCTGCTTAGCCATTGGACTAAAGGTGGGAGATGGAGGAAAATTATTGCTGAAACCCCAAGTCGATGCAAAAGTTACAGAACACCTTAGTGGCAAACTGAGTCTCATTGTCTGTTACTAGGATTTGGGGGATGTTGAACCAGTAGACAATGTTCCTCCAAAAGAATAGTTGAACTTTGTGCTCCGGTTGCTCGGGAATCGGTAGACAATGTTCCCCCACCTAGCAAAGGGCATTGGGCTCGACATGGAATTGAGCTCAGCCTAGGCATTCACTTGATTGATGAGAATCTCTAGAAGGAGGTGCATTGGCGGACATACTCCTGAGCATCGTTGAGGAGTGTAGGCCAAAAATATCTATTATTGAAAATCTTGCGGGCGAGGGATCTTGATCCCATATTATACATGACTCCTTTGACGATTGTGTATCACGCTGCCCTTATTCGGATCTTTCTGGCCTCTGTGGGATCAGAGTTGTGGATTCCCTTATCAAGAAAGTCATACAAAGGTTTCATCCAATTGTTCTCAAGTACTAAAGGAGTGATTACCACGAGCTCTAAGGCTTCCTCTTCATTGTTGGGCTTGAGCAGGACTTCAATAAGTATAGTATGGTCAAGTCCTTAGGAGGAGGAGGAGGCTAACTTGGAAAGGGAATCTGCTTGCCCATTTTCCTCGTAATGGACGCAAGTGACCTCGGTCTCCTAGAACACGGCTAGGAGTTTCCTGATATATGTTGGATACTTGATCATTCATAGTCTCCCCCGACTTTTTTCACTACTAGATGAGAGTCATTGAACACTTTGACCCGCCTGGCTCCAACTTTGCGGGCTAAGAGAAGGACGGCAATTAGTGCTTCATACTCTGCTTCATTGTTGGAGACTCAAAAGTTGAGGCGAAGTGAATACTAGAGGGTGAACTCATCCGGGCCGGTTAGGATGATTTCGGCACCACTTCCCCCAGTGCATAAGTATCCATCGACGTAGACACTCCACAACTTCCTCATAGGGGGTCAGGGATAGTGCTCTATACAATGAACTTAGCTAGATCCTGCTCTTTGATGGTCGTCCTCGTCCGGTAGCTGATGCCATGTTGGATTAATTCAACAGACCATTTCATAAGTTGACCAGATCTCTTTGACTTGTGTAGCACCTACTTCAGGGGTTGGTCAGTGAAGACTACTACTGAGTGCGCTTAGAAGTATGGGAAAAGCTTGTGAGCAGCCATGATCAAGGTGTAGGCCATCTTCTCCATTTTTGAATAACGGAACTCGGCATCATGGAGGACTCTACTTACATAGTAGGTCGACTTTTGGGTTATGTCATCTTCTCTCATCAAGACAACACTAAGAGTCTGATCTGAAGTGGCCAGGAAGAGGTAGAGCATCTCTCCCAACTTTGGGTTTCTTAGGAGCGGGGGGTTGACAAGATAAGTCGTCAGTTGCTCAAAGGCTCCTTACTGATCTTGTCCCCGCTCGAAGCCTTTGGTTCCTCTGAGTGCTTTGAAGGATAAAAGACACTTCAAAGGCACACTTAGAGTGATATTGTGCTTATGCAGGACGTCAAAGGCTTCTTAGAGGTTGACCACATGGTCTCTTTTACTGAGGCTCTTGACCAACATGTCTTCTACATAGACCTCCATATTCTTGCAGATCTGTTCCTTGAAGACTTTGTTGACGAGGCATTGATAAGTGGCTCCGACATTCTTCAACCCAAAGGGCATGACCTGGTGTAATAAAGGTCTTGATCGGTGATGAAGGACTTCTTCAGGATGTCAGGAGAGCACATCCTGAATTGGGTATATCCTGAGAAGGCATCCATAAAACTCAAGAGTTCCTGACCGTATGTGGCGTCGATCAAGGCATTGATGCTTGGGAGAGGAAACAGATCCTTCCAGTATGCTTTGTTCAAGTCGGTGAAGTCAATGCAGATTCTCCATTTACCATTGGCTTTCTTTACAACCGCCACATTTGCTAGCCACTTAGGGTAGCTGACTTCTTGAATGAAGCAAGCGGTTAGGAGCTTGTCAACTTCTTCCTTGATGGCTTGCTGTCTGTCAGGGGCAAACTTGTTGCGTTTCTGCTGGATTAGCTTGGCTTTGGGATTTACAGTGAGACGGTGCATGATTAACTCCTCCAAGATGCAAGGCATGCCAGCAACAATCCATGCGAATAGTTCTTGGTTCCCTTTGATGCATTCAACAATCTATTCTTTGACTTGGTGAGGGAGAGCTTTACCTACATGAGAACTCTTGGTTGGGTCCTTTTTGGAGAAGGGGATCTCCTTAAGTTCATCAACTAGATCGGAAACGACTTGACTACTACCTTGGGAGAGTTATACGAGCATGAAAGAAAATGGGACTGAGCCCTCACTGCAGTTGTGAAGCACCTCCGAGCTGTCTCTTGGCTTTCTTTGGCTTATCCCACCGCTGCTGGTGTGGGAAACATCATTTTTATATGGAAAGCTGAGGGTATGGCATGAAGTGCTGCTAGGCTGGGTCGGCCAACAACTGCATTGTAAGCGGCCTTCACGTTGACGACCATGAAATTAATTACCTCGGTTCCCGTTGTTGGGGCCTTTACTATAGTTACATCAACGGTGACTAATATTTTGATTGGGACTGGGTTCCCGAAGAGAGTATACTTGGTGGGCTTGAGACGGTCCCGAGAGAGCTTGAGGCCTTCGAAGGTTTCAAGAAAGAGAATATTGACAGAACTGTCGTTGTCCACTAGGATGCGACGTATCTCATGGTTGGCCATGTAAAGATTGATACAAGTGCGTCGTAGTGGGGCATTCAAACGCCGTACAGGTCCTTATCTGAGAATGTCATCAGAACTCCCAAGCTTTTGGCAGGAAAAAGTTCTGCACTGGATTCACCTCTCGGATGTAAGTCTTCCGGGAGGAGTTTGATTCACCCCTCATAGGTTCTCTGTGGATGGAGTAGAGAACAACTCCTATCTTCGAGTCTTGGGACTTTGAGGGTTTCTCTACTCTCTTGTTAGCCCCTCCGGGTGGTGGAGAATCAGGTTTGTCCTTTCTAACAAACTTAGATAGGTGCCATAGTTGGATAAGCTCTTTGATTTCTTCCTAGAGAGCCGACAATCATCGGTGTCGTGGTCATGATCTTTGTGAAACAGAACCACTTATCTATGTTCATTTTCTTTGTGTTTAAAAAAATATGGAGTTACATTTACAAGTATACTTTTAGAATAAATTGTATTGAAAGATACTAAATGTATTTTGGACACTTTACTTTGGGATGCAAAACTTTTATTGACATATGTTAGGTTGGTTACTTGAAAAGAATTTATCTAAAAGTATACTTGGTTAAATTGTGAATTTGTAACTTGAGAAGAATTTGAAGATCACTGGAGTTTTGACAAAAAAAAATTGGCTTCTAGATTGTTTAAAGGCAAGGCCTCTTTGTATTCTCAACATTTGCCACCGCCAAGCAATTCAAGAGGTTTTTTCTTCCCCCTTCTTGTTATTGTTTCATGTTCCTATAGTTTCCTTTAAGGTTATTATTTTGCAAATTGCAATAAATTTTTTTTCACATTTTCATTGAATTGGGCAATGTAATTTAGTATAGACTAACAACTTTAAATACACTAGAAAATCTAAGTTTCTTTGGAAAGTGATATGTTTAGACAGATGTATTAATTGAGAACCTGCAAAAACATGCATCTAAAATGCTTAGAACACTGGAAAGTAGTGTAGAAAAAAAGAGAGGAGTCGTTAAGTGCATGCAGCATGACAACAATAGTTATTCTTTCTGCAGCTTGCACATTTATATAGTGATCACAAAACAATATGTATCTTTTATGTTAATGCCCTTTAATCTGATTATGTTTGCATTTATTATATACATAGCCACTTTTTCCAACATAATGTCTCACAATAATAATAATGATAATATTCACCGTGAAACTTCTACTCCGTGACATACAATGATGGGATCAGAGGTGATGGTATGAATGGAGGCAACAGGACAAGAGGAGACAGGGTTAAAGAGATGGGGATTGAGGTTGGCGTAAGCCTAGGTTAGACATTTCTTTTCCTGTAACTTTTTGTCATTAGAGATTTTTTTTTCTTTGATTACTTGAAGAAAATGAAGCAAAATCAAAAGACTGTAGTGATTCATAACCAACTATTTTCTACCTACTCAAAATTTAATATTTAATTTATAAACATATGAATAACGTCAAAATATTTTTAATATATTTAATATCTATCTGCACCATGTAGAAAATGCATTTCAACCTAAGGTTACTAATTTTGCAGTTTTTGCAGACCGAAAAATCAATGTCATTCTTGTGCTTGCATAGATCTTAAGAAACCAGATGATGTGCTTGAATTTGTTGAGTCTTTTGTGGGATATTTTGCATGTATCTGTACATATACATACATTAGTTAAGTAATCGTATCAATTTATTTTTAAACACGCTATTTATGCATCATTGATTCAAATCTTGAGGGATGTTTCCATTTTTCCCCACACTGCATGTAGAAAATGCATAGTTGTAATCCTCCTCTCCTTTCAGGTTAATTTGTCAAAGCATAGTTGTTAATATGTAGTTGTAAATACTGCATGTAGAAAAGGCACAGCAACAGGACACCATCTCAAATATAAGCAACCTTCAATAACAAGATTGTTGGTATGTTTTGTGAGATCGAGAGGTCAATTTGTCATCTTCATGCTAATAAGAATTGTTATTATTATTATTATTATTTTGTAGTCATTTGGCCATGGTCGGTACAAGTCAGATATTTGATCAAGGGTTTAGGTTTTCCTTTTTGGTCAACATATTTTTTCTCTCTATGTTGTCATTTCAATGCATATATGATTATATCATTAGACAATGATATCATTAATCTTTCCCTTTCAGGTGATTGCAGGTAGGACAATGTCACAAGATTTGCGGTTGTTGGAGGTTGTTGGAGAAGGGTGTTACAGAGCTTAACTTTACAGTGAGATGAGCAAATATTGGCTGAGATTGCTTGCTCCAAATGGATTTCATACCTTGGAAAACAACAGGAATTAATACTAATTTTGAATTAATGTAACCCCTGTTTTTCATTTTATGTATTTTTGAGTGTATTTTTCGTTTTGGTGTATTTTCTCTCTTGTATTTTTTCTGAACTGTATATTAGAGTTGTTTTCAATATATATATATTCATTTTATTTCATTTTGAGCTCTTTGTGTTTGATTGGTTGTCTCTTTTGTTTCGTTCTTCTATTATTTGATCTTTCTTTTATTTGGGCTCGTTCTTTTTATTTTTATGTTTTAATTTTTTTTTGGGGTGTTTGTGGTGATGGTGATTGGTTTCTTGTCTTATTTTCAATCCTATTGTTTAATCCCTAATAAGATTACCAAAGCCAAATTAAAATCCACAATCCTATGTGTATCCTATTTGAAACCCATTAATTCAAATCCTACTACTACTCCTAATTACCCACAACCCAATTACCTATTAACCCTAATCCCCTTATATATATACATCTTTAATCCCCCTAACCCTAACCCTAGCCTCCCTCAACCCGGCCTCCCTCTCTCTCCCCGCTACTTGCGTCGCACACCCCTAAACCCAACCCAGGCCGCCGACCCCTTCCGGCCTGTGTGCACCATCCCGACGCCAACACCCCCCCTTCCGGCCTGTGCACATCCCAACAGCCCGAGCCCTATCTCCTCTTCCCTCCTTGGCCAACCCGACCTCCTCGCACCATCACATATAATCCCTAGTCTCTCTCGTGGTGTTCTCTTGTGGCCGCAAGCCACTATTGTCATCTCGCTTTTGGAGTTTTTGTTCGTGTGGAGATTTTCGCTCGAGTTTCTTGGATCCATTCGTTCGTAGATTTTCGTTTGTGGGTTTTGCTCGTTATTGGGAATCCACTCCCGTTGTTCTTGATTTTCATCGTTCTTCATGTTCAGTTAAGGCAAGTAACTTATACTCTAATTCATTTGTTTGATACAAGTCAAAAATACCACCTATAGTGTAGTTGGGTCTAGAGACGACTCTTATTTGTGTTATTCTTGATGGGTTCTGTCTCTATTGTGAAATTTGACCATAGATGACTCACGACATAAAATTGGACATGAATTAACTTAGGTTTACCCGTTCTTGATTTGACCATGTATGTGGGACTTTTGTGAGAATTCGTGATTTTGTTGAGACCCATATGATATACTTGGTGTGGACATGCTAGATACCCTAATTCATGATGTTTGGACACTTGGTAGATTCGATTTCATTTTTGGTTGTATTTTGAACAAGTTTTGTATGATATATGTTGAGTTGTTGTTAAAGGGAAAAATCTGTATTTTGTCGCTGATCTATTTTGTTTGCTGTTTTGGACTGTCTTGAAGTCAGTATCTTAATTTCAGTATAAAACAAGAGTTTTAGAGAATTTTTTCTATTATCAAACCCCTCTGACTTTGCTCGATTTTGTTTTCGTATGTGTGAGTTATGACTGTTTTACTACAGAGGTGTCGATCTTTTCCAGATTTTGTTTTTCGATAATTTTGATGACTAAATGATTTTGATATTGATGCTACATATATTATTATGATCCAAAACTTTGGTCAGTATTTCTATATCTAGTTAGGAATTACCCAGAATTTTGGTGAATTTTATTGATGCGTTTTATATGTTGTTTCATGGTCGTTTATGAAAACTATACTTGCTGTATTTGACTCGCTGTTCTGTAAAGAATCATATTTTCATCCTGATTTCTTTTACTGTATGAAAAATATTTGCAAAATATGAAAGTTAATATATTTTATCTATTTTCATATCCCTTTGGCAGAATTGGATTTCGTTTCACTGGTTGCGAGATATCATAGTTTTCGTATAGCAGTATTGGAAATTCCAGATTTGCCAAACTATAGTTTCTTGATGCTTTCTTATTTTTTGATGACTGATCTAATTTCACTGGAAAATTATGAAACTTTATATTTTGATACTAGACATGTAGGGGAATACCCCAGATTTTTCGTGGATTTATTTAATGTGTTTTCATGCTGTTTTCCTGTTCTTGAATTCGTTTTCCTGATTTCTGGCTGAACTTATTTTCTGTATTCAAATCAGTCTTGAGCTATGTTTTTGTAAATTAATATATAACTTATTTATATTCTCTGGATTTGTGTGGAAGTCTATTTTCCAGATCCTTCGACGGATCCAGATTTGGATGTTTGTAACACTAGGAATCACTATTTTACTACAGTATGGTCTTGCTGTCATGAAGTTGAGATTTGTTTATTTTATTCTTTTATGAGATATCTTGCACTCGTACATATTTACCTTGCAACTTGAACTTGTCACATGATCATGCCATATTATTCTTGATATATTTTGCACATATACATGCTTGTTTGACATTAATAATAAATAACCAAGCCTGGGTTTAAGGGACTGATCTAATAGTGGATAATTTAGAAACGTGTACTCGGAAGGGGATCCACTGATCCTACGTGATTACTTGAGACATGATACTTGACACGTGATTACTTGATACTTGCACGCAAGACACGATACTTGCCACTTGCATAACTTGATACGTGATTACATGATACATGATACTTGGAGCTTGGAGTTCGATTACTTGACTTGTCCCTGAGTATACTGCCCTCTATGGTCCACTATGAAATCTAAAACGAAACTATTTTTTGTAGCAACCATGTAAAGTGGGCTGCAAGAAGTGCTACCTAGATAGTAATCACTACAAGACTTGATACATGATAATTGAACATGAGACTTGAACATGATACTTGAACATGATACATGCTTGCTTGATACTTGACTACATGATACATGAGACTTGTTTACATGAGATTTGATACTTGACACTTGATACATGTTTACATGATACTTGATTACTTGACACTTGATTCATGCCATATGCACTTGTTCACTTTGCCATGCTAGTTGTTTATTTTAACATCACACTTATACCATGTTACTAGTTAGTTCTCCATGTGCTTGTATCCTATATTATAAGTGGCCCATAACTTGCAATTGACGGGTACTTGTTTTTCTCTTTTTCTCTTTCCTGCATTCATTGAATTGCAGATTTTGGAGAACAGGTTCCAAACGGTATCAGTGACATGAAGTATTAGTATTGCATTTTATTATTTTTATTTTTTGTAGCTTGCTTGAACAATATTGTATTTTGAGACTTGGATTTATTCTTGTATTTGGGCGATGTGACCCAAGATATTTGTTTTATTCAGATCATGACTATTTGAGATTTATATATTTGGTTTCAAGTATTCTTGTTGGTATTTTGGCTCATATGTGCATGTGGTTGATTCTTTTGCTTCTGACTCTGATGATTCTTGTGAATGTTGTAAAGATTTCTTGAACAGCTTATGGATGATGAAAATCATTCGCTGGCCTTTTGTTGCGTATCCGTATTCCGTATTCTCTTTTGGAAAGCGGGGCGTGACAATTAATGTTAATTTAAATTTTTCAAAAGGATATGAAATGAGTGACAATCATGTCAAGTTAACTGTTGCGATGAATTCGAAACAATGTAATGCTATGTCCATTAAATTAAATTTATGCTCCAAACCATTTAGCTATTGATGTTCTACGTAAAAAAGAAGATTTCATTTGAACTAACATAAATAGAAGTATAAAAAAGGATGAATTCTTTGAGAATTAAAAGCATTAACTTCTGATCTGTGTATAAATATTAATGTTCAAAATATATAGTTTCGATTTGTCATGCATTACTATTGAACTATATCATGTATGAACTTGGATGAAACTAAATTTTCGCTAATTACTAAACTTTTTTGTAACCCTTGTTTTCCATTTTTCTATATTTTTGGATTTTTTTCCTTCTTTTTGTGTATTTATTCAGCTTGTACCTCTTTTGGACCGTATATTGGATCTTTTTTTTCAATATATTCATTTTATTGTTTTTTTCGTCTTTTATTGGAATTCTTGATTCTATTATCTCCCATTATTTTCATCTCTATTTGATTGGGCCATTATTTTTTATCCCTATTATTTATTGTTCCTGTCCTATTATTTTTATTTGTTCCTACTCCATTCTTGTTCACCCTAATCTATTTGGATTTTTTTATTGTTAAATCCATTTGTTATCATGCCCTATAACCTACCCAAACCCATTGAAATTCTTCTTTAACCCATACCCTGTTTTATATACCCTATAAACTACCCATACCTGTTTACCTAACACCCTACCCGTTAACACCCTAATACCCTACTCAGCCGTCACCCCTGTATCCCCTAAACCCTATGTATAAAACCCTATATATGAAACCTGTTCACCTCCACCTCACACCAGAAAACCATAGCCTCTTCTAAGCCCTACTCCCGACTCTAACCCATCCGACCTCCCTACCTTCGTCTCCCCGATGCTCCCATCAGCCGACCTTCAGGCGCCTTCCGTCTCTCCCGTTCTCTCTCCCTGTGCGGTGCCACTCTCCGGCATTGAGATAGCTAGCTGCGAACCCCACCTCAGCAGCCCCTCTTCGTCCTAGTCTCCTCCCGAGAGCCAGCCCCTGCAATGACTTCTTCGTGGTCTTGCCACCGTTGACAGCAAGCAGAAGATAGCATGGCAACGTGCTGCCTCCCTTCGCTTGCCGCCACTTCCTAACCGCCATTGTTCCCCGTGTGCGGTGCCTTCCCCGCCGTCATCTTCTCACGAGCCATTGCTCTCTATCCCTCTCATTGTGTGCGTGTGTTCTCGTTTGGTTCGTGGGTTCGTTCGTCGTTGTGTTTGTTGTTCTTGCACCGTTTCTGTCGACGTCTTTCCGGTAAGTAACTTGTATTCTTTTCTTTGTGTAATACAAGTACTAAATACTGCCTGTAGTTTAGTTGTGCTCTAGAGAAAATTCTTGTGTGGAACCCCTGTTATATCTTATCTCTATTGTGTTGAGCCGCACGTAGTTGCCTCATTACACACATGACATGAAATAACTTAGGGATGACCACTTCTTGTTGTATACAAGCATATTGTTCGTGTGATATCGTATGCTTGCTTGTGTTAGTTGTAGTATAACTTGTTGTAGACTTGCTAAATACCCTATACCATGTTGCTTAGACATCTAGTATACCCTATTTCATGTTTGGTTATGATTTGGATGAGTTTCATGTGACCAATGTTGATTTTATGCATAAAGAAGATTTCAGTTTTTGTTGTTACCCCGTTTTGTACAGTATTTTAGACCCTATTAAGGTCATTATATGAAAATTATTTGTAAATATGAATTATAGAGAATTCTATTACTTTCCAGATTTTCTGACAGATCTCAGTTTCGATTTATGAGTTTCGAGTTATGACTATTTTATTACAGATGTGTTTAAAATTCCAGATCCAGTTTTATATGAATTCTATATGGTAAATTATTTTTCTACTGATGCTAATGATAATATTTTGATCCAATATTTTGCTGGTAACAACTAGACTTGATTGGGATTAACCCCTAATTTTTGTGGGTTTAATTGATAACTTTTATGCATTATTATATGCTTGCAAACAACCACTATACATGCAGAATTTTCACGTTGTTTAGTAAAGAAACATAATTTCGACCTGATTCTATTTACTGTTTGTAAAAACTTTATGAATATAAATTTTAGCCTACTGTATCTATTATATCACCCTTTTGACGGATCTGGATTTCGATTTATATTTTGTGAGATATTGCTGTTTTAGTACTGTAGTGTTTATGATTCCAGATTTACAAAACTACTGTAGCTCGTTGCTTTCTAATTTTTGTTGACTATTCTATCTATGTTGGAAAATTATGAAACTTTATTTTCTGTTACTAATCATACTAGGTAATATCCCAAATTTTTCTTGGATTTAATCAGTGCATTTTTATGATGTTTTCCTGTTTATGATTACAAACTTCTAATTTATTGCTGAACATATTTTCTGGATTCAAATCTGTTTTGAGAATTATTTTTGTGAAATACAATACGACTTATATATATTTTTTGGATTCGGCCGAGTCTATTTTCCAGATCTTCTAACGGATCTAGATTTGCTCGTTTGTAGCAACAGGAATTCCAAATTTAGTGCAGTACTGTCTTGCTGTTTTGAACTAGAATTTTCGTTGTTCTATCCTTTTATGTGTTATCATCACCTCTACATGTTTATCTTTCAATCTGATCCTGTTACTTATTTATACCATGTTATTCTTGTCCTGTTTATGACACATACATGCTTGTTTGATAATAATAACAAAATAACCAAGTCGTGGCTGAGGGAAAGATCTAGTAGTAGAAAATATAGAAATGCGTACATAGAAGGGGGCCCATTTTTTCCACCTGTTACGTGTTCATGACTACATGATACACGATCCTGTTTACCTGATTACCTGACTGCACACTTCCCTATAGGAAGGTGTACTCGGAAGAGAACCACTAGGTTCTACTTGTTCCTGTTCCTGTTTTTCCTGATCCCTGAGTACACGGCCCTATTGACTCCACTACGAAATCTAAACGTAACTTGTTTGAATGTAACAACCATGTGGTAAATATTTGGGATGCATGAAGTGCTACCTAGACAGTAATAATACAAGACTTGACATAACATGATACTTATATACCTGATTACCTGTTTACCTGCTACCTGTTTACCTATTTACATGTTTACCTGTTTACCTGCTACCTGTTTACCTGTTTACATGTTTGCCTGTTTACCTGCTACCTGTTTACCTGTTTACATGTTTACCTGCTACCTGTTTACATGTTTACATATTTGCCTGTTTACCTGCTTGCTTGACACTTGATACATATTACCTGTACCTGTTAGTATATCATGTTACTTGATTTTGTTTCCTGATTCATGTTAGTTATCCTGTTCTGTTGACATGCCTAATCTATGCTATGTCATTTCCGCTATTATTCTATATTGTTTATCCTTTTTCCTGTACTTGTTCCTGCACTACAAGCGGCCCGTAACTTGCATTGACAGGCGGTTTGTTTTCTTTTTCTCTTCCTCTGATTTATTAAATTGCAGATTTTGGAGATCAGATGCCAGATGGTGTAAGTGATATGAGATTCTAGTCCTGGAGTTCTTGCTTCTGTTATTATTATTTCCTATTGCTTATTTGAATAATGTATCTGTTACTTGGATTATTTTGTATTGGGAAATGTGACCCAGAATTATTGACTTATTCAGATCTGGTTCATTTGAGATTATTAAATTTTATTTCAAGTAAATTCCTATTGGTATATTGATTCATATATGCTTGCGCGGTTGACTCCTCTTGCTTCCTACTCTGATTATTCCCGTGATATGTTGTAAAGATCCTGATAGCTTATGGATGATGAAAATCATTTGTTGGGCTTAGTCACGTATCCGTATTCCGTATTCTCTTTTTGGGGAGCGGGGCGTGACAAGGTTTTTAGTGGTATCAAAGCACAGGTTGGACTAATGTATTAGTTTGACTGATATATTAGACAAGCTTGGCTCGATCTGGAATTGGCTCAATAGTATACAGACCATGCATACATAAATCAATTATAATCAACTTTGATCTGGATACTGATTGTTTTTGATCTTGTGCAGACCATGCCTCGCAGGGGTTCTACTTCTCTACCCCAGGAAGATCAGCCTGGGCTTAAGGACATTACCAATGTATTGGAACGGTTGATCAATATGCAGCAAAACCACAGTGATTTGGTGATGGCTGCTTTGGAAGCTGGCCGGGTTTCACCTCCTGCTGTGCCTATACAGACAACTCTCCCTCACCATCTGGGTACAGTCACAGATTTTATGAGGCTGCATCCCGACAGATTCTCCGACACTGAGATGCCTTTGGAGGCCGAGCAGTGGTTGATCCGGACTGAGCATTTGCTTTTGGCGGCAAGAGTTGCCGATGCTGATAGAGTGGATGTGGTAGCCATCCAGCTAGTGGATCTGGCTCATATTTGGTGGAGGTCCGAGTCCGAAATGCTCGAGCGACCGATCACTTGGGCCACATTCACTACGAGCTTCTTGGAGAAGTTCTTCCCTAGCAGCACTCGAGTGGAAATGGAGCAACAGTTGCTGGCCCTGAAACAGGTTCGTCATTGTTCCATTATTGGAATTTTTTTGCATATTGTCCATGCAATGTTGTAACATGAAACTTTCTTGAAACAGGGCTCCAGGTCTGTGGATGAGTATGCAGCAGAATTTACAAAACTTAGCCGCATTCTTTTGGCGAACGAAGAGGACAGGGTTTGTAGATTCACATTGGGACTTGAGCGAGACATTAAGGTGCAGCTTGTCTCCCTTCGCTTGCGTACTTATGTTGAAGCTCTTGAGGCAGCTCGAGCTCAGGAGTAGGCTCGTAGTGGATTGGCTCCTTCTCTGCGGACTGTTCCGCACTCTGTTGTTGCCAGGCCTTCTGGTGGGCCGGTTCGGAGGCCTATTCCCGCCCATCCTGTTAGGGAAGCCCCTTACTCTTCTACTGGTTCCCAGAGGGTTAGTTTATGCAACTTCTATCAGTTGGCTAGGCATGATTGCAGGGAATGTAGGAGCGACAATCGCCGATGCTTCAGGTGTGGCACTACTGACCATTCCGTGCAAGATTGTCCGAAGCCGCAGCAGCGGATGACTCTTCCAGCCGGGGTCCAGTTCAGCAGGTTGCCCTAGCTCATGGTCCGGTCAGGCCATCGCTTCCTCCTCAGCGTCAGATTGTCGGTCAGAGAGCGCTGTTCCCAAGAGAGGTCTGGATTTCAACCTGACTGCTGCAGATGCTGAATCAGCAGAGGGTGTTGTTGCAGGTATATTTTGCTTTTTGTTGTGTTTGTTGTTTTCCTTTGCTTCTTTCTTTCTCTTGCATTTATTCTTTCATGTTGTCTTTCTGCCTTGTGTTTTCCTCACCCCTGTTTATCCATTCTTTCTCCCTATCTCTTTTTTATCCTATCTTAGGTGTTGTCCTTGTTTGCTCTTTTTCTGCTCATGTTCTATTTAATTCCGGGGCAACCCATTCCTTCGTCTCTTCTCGATTCGTGGCTCGCCATCAGTTGAAGTGCATCATCATGTCAGAGACTTGGAATATTGTGACAGGTGGCGATGTTGTCATTTATTTACGGGAGTGCAGGCAGTGTCCCGTGATTATTGGTGGTACAGATTTCAAGGCCAACCTGATTGTAATTGGAAATTCAGGATTCGATGTCATTCTCGGTATAGATTGGTTGGGTGAATCCCATGCCATTATTGATTGCCGTGCCAAGAAAGTTGTATTCCGGATTCCAGATGCACAGAGTTTAAGTTCCATGCTGGGGAGATGTTCCTTTGCCGAGCTGGAACTGTAGTTGATCAGGAGGGTTGTGCGATAGAATTACATCCAGGCTGTGAGGCTGCACTTCTAGTAGTACAGGATTTCCTAGATGTTTTTTAGAGGAGTTTCCTGGCTTAACCCTGATAGATATGTGGAGTTCCATACTGAAGTTCTGCCGGGTACGGAGCCGACATCGAAGAGTCCCTACAGGATGGCACCGGTTGAGTTAGCAGAGTTTAAGGTGAAGATTCAGGATTTGCTAGATTTGGGGTTCATCAGACCCAGTGTTTTGCCGTGGGGTGCTCCAGTCCTTTTTGTCAATAAGAAGGATGGTAGTCATCTACTGTGCGTGGATTATCGAAAACTGAATAGTGTTACTGTGAAAAACCGATATCCGTTGCCCAGAATTGATGACTTATTTGACCAGTTGAGTGGAGCTGCTATTTTCTCGAAGTTGGATCTTCGTTTCGGGTATCATCAGGTCAAAGTGAAGGCGGCTGATGTACAGAAGACTGTATTCAGGACCAGATATGGGCACTATGAGTATCTTGTGATGCTGTTCGGGGTCACAAACGCACCTGCTGTATTCATGAGTCTTATGAACATGGTCTTTTCCTAGTTTCTGGAAAGATTTGTGGTGGTTTTTATTGATGACATTCTGGTGTATTCTCGGAATCGAGAAGATCATGCTAAGCCTCTTAGGTTGGTTCTACAGACTTTGAGATAAAATCAGCTCTATGGGAAACTCAGCAAGTGTGAGTTTTGGCTCGACAGGGTCACTTTCTTAGGGCACATTATCTCGGGAGATGGTATTTCTGTGGATCCGACCAAGGTTAAGGCTGTGAAGGATTTGCTAGTTCCCAAGTCAGTTTCTGAGGTGCGGAGTTTCCTTGGTCTAGCTGGCTATTATCGAAAATTCGTCCAAGATTTTTCGAAGATAGCAGGACCATTGACTAAGCTGACTGGGAAGGATCAGAAGTTCTATTGGTCTGAGGCTTACAGTGAGGCCTTTGCTGAGTTGAAGAGCAGGTTGACGTCAGTGCCAATGTTGACTATTCCAGATGGTTCAGGCGGATTTATAGTTCACTATGATGCTTCGAGTAAGGGTCTTGGAGCAGTTCTGATGTAGAAGGGCCAAGTCGTTGGTTATGCATCGAGACAGTTGAGGCCACATGAGAAGAACTATCTGACTCATGACTTGGAGTTAGCGGCAGTGATCTTTGCTTTGAAGCTGTAGAGACATTATTTGCTTGGGGACCGAGTAGAGATCTTTACAAACCACAAAAGTCTCAAGTACGTCTTCACCCAGAAGGAGTTGAACATGAGGCAAAGGCAATGGTTGGAACTTATGGCCAATTATGACATCAGTTTGCAATACTATCCTGGTAGAGTGAACTTGGTGCCTGATGCTTTGAGTAGAAGACCGTATGTTCCTAACCCAGCATAGTGATTTGGTTGAGCATATGCAGAGGTTGGAGTTGGATGTGTTGTTATCGAGTTCTTATCGGAGTTGTTTGGTGCTTCAGCTTCAGTCGTTCCTTGTGGATCAGATCAAAGAGGCTCAGGCTGATGATGTGCAGTTGCAGGGTTTTCGAGCTGAAGTTGAGGCTGGTTCAAGAACGGACATGATTATTCATGCTGAGGGATCGCTTTATTTTGGGTCCAGGTTGTGTGTCCCAAAGGGTGAAGTTCGTCAGAGGTTGCTTGAGGAAGCCCAATAGTCATCGTATTCTATCCATCCGGAGGTACTGAGATGTATTGGGATTTGAAGCTTCATTTCTAGTGGCATGGTATGAAGAGGGATGTGGCTCGGTTTGTATCTCAGTGTTTGATCTGCCAGCAGGTGCAGGCAGAGCATCAGAGGACCACCGAACTCCTTCAACCGCTTCCCATTCCGGAGTGGAAGTGGGAACATATCACTATGGATTTTGTGACCGCTTTGCCGAGGAGTCCTAAGGGTCATAATGTCATTTGGGTGATTGTCGACCGACTAAAAAAGAGTGCTCACTTCATCCCCTTCCAAGTCGGACAGTCTACTGAGAGCCTAGCTGAGAAGTACATGCAAGAGATCGTCAGACTTCATGGGGTTCCAGTCAATATTGTATCCGACAGGGATACGAGATTCAGATCTCAGTTCTGGGAGAGTCTTCATGGCAGTTTGGGGAGTAAATTAAAGTACAGTACAACTTTTTATCCCCAGACTGATGGACAGTCATAGAGGAACATCCAGATTCTTGAGGACATGTTGAGATCCTGTATGCTACAGTTCGGTGGATCATGGGAGTACCATTTGCATCTCGTAGAGTTCTCGTACAATAACAGCTTTCAGGCAAGTCTTAAAGCTGCACCGTTTGAGGCATTTTATAGACGGAAGTGCAGATCACCAGTGTGCTGGGATGACATTGGTGAGAGGAAGTTTTTGGGTCAAGAGTTGATCACCAGGATAGTTGATGCGGTGACTCAGATCTGGAAGCACTTGCAGGCAGCTCAGGATAGGCAGAGGCGATGGACCGATGTCCATCAGAGAGCTTTGGAGTTTGAGATTGGTGACCATGTTTTCCTAAAGGTATCGCCGTGGCGCGGTGTCATTCGGTTTGGTGGTGGGGGCAAGCTCATCTGTAGGTTTATTGGACCGTTCGACATTGTGGAGCGAGTAGGCAATGTGGCCTATCGTCTTGCATTGCCGCCAGCTTTATCAGGAGTGCACGATGTTTTCCATGTCTCACAACTCAGGATTTATATTCGAGATGAGAGCCACGTGATCAACTATTCTGAGTTGACCGTTCGGCCGGATTTGACTTGTGAGATTTTGCCAGTTGCTATTTTGGATCGGCGGGAGAAAGTGCTTAAGAACAAGGTCATCAAGCTGGTTCGTGTTTCTTGGAATCCTCACTCGCCGGGTGAGTCGACTTGGGAGCTGGAGGAGGAGATTCAGTAGAAGTTTCCTCATCTGTTTGAGTAGCTTTTTGTTTTGTTCTTTCTTTCTTTTTGGGGTTACCCTATGTACCTCTTGTTTGAATTTCGATGATGAAATTCTTCTTATTAGGTGGGTAGGATTTGTAATCCCTGTTTTTCATTTTTCTGTATTTTTGGATGTTTTTTTTCTTTTTGTGTATTAATTCAGCTTGTACCTCTTTTTGGACCGTATATTGGATCTCTTTTTTCAATATATTCATTTTATTGTTTTTGTCGTCTTTTATTGGAATTCTTGATTCTTTTGTCTCCCATTATTTTCATCTCTGTTTGATCGGACCATTATTTTTTATCCCCATTATTTATTGTTCCTGTCCTATTATTTTTATTTGTTCCTACTCCATTCTTGTTCACCCTAATCTATTTGGATTTTTTTGTTGATAAATCCATTTGTTATCATACCCTATAACCTACCCAAACCCATTGAAATCCTTCTTTAACCATACCCTATTTTATATACCGTATAAACTACCCATACCTGTTTACCTAATACCCTACCTGTCAACACCCTAATACCCTACTTAGCCGTCACCCCCGTATCCCCTAAACCCTATGTATAAAACCCTGTATATGCAACCAGTTCACCTCCACCCCACACCAGAAAACCCTAGCCGCTTCTAAGCCCTACTTCCGACTCTAACCATTCCGACCTCACTACCTTCATCACCCCGACGCTCCCCTCAGTCGACCGTTGGCCGCCCTCCGTCTCTCCCGTTCTCTCTCCCTATGCGGCACCACCCTCCGGCGTCGAGACAGCTAGCGGCGAACCCCACCTCGGTAGCCCCTCCTCGTCCTGGTCTCCTCCCGAGAGCCAGCCCCTGCAGCGACTTCCCAGTGCTCCTGCCTCTGTCGATAGCAAGCAGCAGACGGCATGGCAACGTGCTGCCTCCCCTCACTGCTTGCCGCCACTTTCTGGCCGCTGTCATTCCCCATGTGTGGTGCCTTCCCCACCGTCGTGCCGTCGTCGTCTTATCCCGTGCCGTTGCTCTCTCCCCCCTCATTGTGTGCGTGTGTTCTCATTTGGTTTGTGGGTTCGTTAGTGGTTCGTTCGTTGTTGTGTTCATTGCCCGGGAATCCATTCCCGTTATTCTTGTTCTTGCACTGTTTCCGTCGTCGTCTTTCAGGCAAGTAACTTGTATTCTTTTCTTTGTGTAATACAAGTACTAAATACCGTCTGTAGTGTAGTTGTGCTCTAAAGACAATTCTTATGTGGAACCCCTGTTATATCTTGTCTCTATTGTGTTGACCCGCCCGTAGTTGCCTCATTACACACATGACATGAAATAACTTAGGGATGACCACTTCTTGTTGTATACATGCATGTTGTTCGTGTGATATCGTGTGCTTGCTTGTGTTAGTCGTAGTATAACTTGTTGTAGACTTGATAAATACCCTATACCATGTTGCCTGGACATCTAGTATACCCTATTTCATGTTTAGATATGATTTGGATGAGTTTCATGTGACCTATTTTGATTTTATGCATAAAGAAGATTTCAGTTTTTGTGGTTACCCCGTTTTGTACAATAATTTAGACCCTATAAGGTCAGCATATGAAAATTATTTGTGAATATGAATTATAGAAAATTCTGTCTACTTTCCATATTTTCTAACAGATCTCAGTTTCGATTTATAAGTTTCGAGTTATGACTATTTTACTACAAATGTGTTTAAAATTCCAGATCCAATTTTATATGAATTCTGTATGGTAAATTATTTTTCTACAGATGCTAGAGATAATATTTTGATCCAATACTTTGCTGGTTACAAGTAGACTTGATTGGGATTAACCCCTAAATTTTGTGGATTTAATTGATAATTTTTATACACTATTCTATGCTTACAAACAACCACTATACAAGCAAAATTTTCATGTTGTTCAGTAAAGAAACATAATTTCGACCTGATTCTATTTGCTGTTTGTAAAAACTTTGTGAATATAAATTTTATCCTACTGTATCTATTTTATTACCCTTTTGACGGATCTGGATTTCGATTTATATTTTGTGAGATATTGCTGTTTTAGTACTACAGTGTTTATAATTCCATGAATAAATTGACTAGAAACTTGTATATAGTAATATATAGTGATTGAATACATGTTGATTGATTGAGATCTCATAAATTGAATCGTGACATGATAATCCTGCCTTGTATTTAGCAGAATTTCATCTCAACTTGTTGTAAATTAATGTTAATGCATTTCATGATTCAAGAACATGTAGATTATCCATTTTGATGAATGTATGTGATGACTTTTTATTATTTCTTGCTGTCTGTTCTGTTTTGCACTGAGGTTTTGACCCTGTTACAAAAAGAATTAACCAAAACTATATAAAAGGGAATTGTAGACTAATGAATCTAGTTTCTAGAACACTTTACGGATGTAGATTCCGATCTGTGAGCTGTGAGATATCGCAGTTTTAGTCACTGTTGTTCTGTATTTTCAGAATTGCAATTTAGTGAAACATCGACACAATATTCAATTGAAACACTATAGTAATAGTAGTGTGACGACATGAAACTCTCCAGAAACTTAGTAGACATACTCAGGATTCATTTTCTAAATTTTGCGGATTTTTTTTATATTGATGTTACACCTAGTTTTCACCCATAATGTTTTGACTATAAGCTGCTGCCAGAACCCTTAAGCTGTAAAGATGAGGATAATAGACCTAGTTATGGTAAGAATCAATTGAAACTTACTGAATATGAATTGTAGCCCCAGATGTCTAGTTTACAACTCTTTTGACCGAATTGAATTTCGAATTGCAGTTTGTGAGTTATTGCTGTTTTAGTACTGTTGTGTCTACTCTTTTTAGATTCATAATTACATGTATTTTATCATGCATCGCATCATTTTGTTGCATCTTTATCATCTCCTTGGCACTCTTATATACCTTGCATGATCATGAATGATTTAATAAAATATTAACAAGCCGGGGTAATAAGGGTTGACAGAGTAGTGGATAATCTCAGAAAATGTACTCGGTAAGGCCTTATCATTATATCGTATTGTAATGGAAGGAGGAGTATCGATTGTGAATTGTTGATTGTCAATTGTTGATTGTAAATTATTGTTATCGATGTCGAGTACACGCTCTGTAGATCCTTGTAATACCCCAGATTTTTTAAATAATGCTTTTAAGATTAATAAATGAATTAAAATAATTTTTGATGATTTAATAAATATTTTTCTGAAATTTATCTTTTTACACGTGCAAAACACGTGCAAATATTTTTCTTGGGAAGTTCAAAGTCAAAAATTATTTTGGGGAAACCCATTATTTATTATTAGATATTATTTGTGAATTTTCTGGATTTTTTTGATAATTATTGGACATATTTGCAAATATTACAAAAAGATGGACTTTTGTGCAAAATTACCACTTGGAGTAAAAACTCCAGATTTTCGGATTTTTGGGCTTGGCATGATGCCTAGTCAACTCAGAGGTAAAGAGCTTACTTTTTTGTTTTCATAAATTTGGGTTATTTTGCAAGTTGTGATAAAGAAGGGACTTTTTTTTGCAAAATTGCCACTTAGAGGGGCAAAAGTGCAAATTCGTTTTCTGGGTCAGAACAGTGCCGGCTAGTTATAGGGTAGTTTTTTTGTTTTTAAAATTTCAATTAAGATGGTTTTATTTAACTTCCAAGTATAAGGATCTATATATGTAAAGATATATTTAAAAGAGGTATTTTACAAATCTATTCAAAACCCTAGATACTTTTAATTCCCAACCTATATAGGGTGGAGTGCAGCCATCTCTTTGCTCCACAACACAAAATGATTTCTTATTATTATTTTCTTGGAGTTTTAAAGTGAGGATCTTGGTTTTCTTGCGAATGAGGAATTTTTCTTATTTCTTTATTATCTTCGGTTGATTCTTCAATAAGGTGAGTGACTTGTATTTGTTTTCTTGTTGTTCTAAGCATGTTGTATGTGATGATTTATATATTAGAAAACATGTTAGATGATGGTATGAAGATATAATGAATTTTGATGAGTAGATGAACTAAAAATTGAATCTTTTCTTGAAACTATACTATTGATGGTTAAAAACCCTAATTAGATGACTGAGACTATTAAAGAACCTAATAGAGATCATGAGTAGGATTTTCTCAATCATTTTGTTGCTGGTTTGAATGTATATAATGAGTTGTGTGATGTTATTGCATGAAAATAAACAATTTGAACAAAAGGGGATCTGTTACTGTTGATGTGAATGTATACACACTGTTGATGCATCAAACTTGTTGAATAGTCATTAAATTGCTTATAATCGTGGATAAACTGATGTACATGATTGGGGTATGTATATAACAAGTTATTGAACTAAGAGAATCAAGTTTTGAAGTGAAAGAAGAGTTTTGTATTTCGGGTCTGATGCTTATGGCCACATTTTGAGTTTTGTGATTTTTATGAGGTTTTCAATTGAGATTTGATTTGTTTAGTACTGAGATGATCTTTGAACCTTATATTACACACATACTACAGATTCTTAATGTTTTACTGATGCACAAATACACTTATATGCACATTCCCCCTTTTCATATACTGTTTTGTAGATTTTGTGAATTTTGACGAAGTTTTGATTTGGATTTCAATTGCTTTGATACTGAGATTGTTTTGAACTATACACTACTCCTATTTGGTGAATTCTGATGCTAAAATGGATGCTTAAATCCCTATTTGTACACACACACACACACACACACACACACACACACACACACACACACACACACACACACACACACACATACACACACACACACACACAGATATATATATATATATATATATATATATATATATATATATATATATATATATATATATATATATATATATATATTGACTGTTTTGAAAGATTTTTGTAAAAGGTTTCTATTTTGAGATCTTGATATGTTTTGATGTGTCTTAAGAACTCATACATGTTATATAAGATATATTTAAGCATATCAGGAAATTAGATTTTGAGTTTACAAAGTTTTGATCAAGTATCAGTCGAAACATGCACAAAAACCCCAATTGGCTGTGTCGCAGGTCACAGTCGATTGTCGCGCTTCTATTTGGGGGATTTTCAATTGCCAGTCGACTACCCTTCTTAAGCAGTCGAACGTCAATTGTTCTATTGGGTTGTTTGCTGATTTTCTTTGTTTCTTTTAAATGATTATTTCCTCGATATTTTGGATCATTACTCTACTTTTTTAGATGATGTTTTTTACTACGGATTACAGTATTTTTCAGAGAGTTATATTTTATTTAAAATGGAGTTTTAAATGAATTTTTATGACTTTATTAAGTGAGTTATATGTGTTTTCAACGAGTTGATGTTTTGGTGATATTTTACGACTTAAAAATATGATTTTCTGTTATTTAATGGATTTAATATTTTATTTAAATTCTGGAATTTTATGAGTACATTAAATAAATTTGAATTTGTTGATTTAAGGGGTTCTCTTATTATAAACATTTCGATGATGGATTTGTGAGTTTTATTGAAAATTTTTGGTGTGATGGTTGAGTTGTGAGTCTTTAGAGATTGTGTGGGACCCTTGACACCAGTAGTTGAGGTTTTGTGGTTTGCCTAGTTGTGGGTGTATTGTTGATTAGTTAATTCAGTCCGGTAGGGTACACCAACTGTAGGAGATTCTTAATTAATTAATTAACTTAACCAAATAAGGACAGGCACTAGATGGTGATATGATGAGTGGGTTATGGACCTCAGTATGGCTTGCGGTGTAAGATAATCCCCGGAATTATCGAGGTGTGAGTGAAATAGTCTCCGGAATTACCTGCGGTGTGGGATTGATCTCCGGAATTATCTAGGTCGAGGCGACGCTCATAGGGTATTCGTGTGATGAGGCGACATAGCTTGCGGTGTGGAGGTATTCTCGAAGATTCCCAGGTGTGAGTGAAATTGTCTCCAAAATTATCTGTGAATAGAGATTGACCTCCGGAATTATCGGGGCCTGGGCTAATACTCACAGTTTATCTATATCTCGTAGTAGTCATCGTAGTAGGATTAGTTGCATAACGAGGGATTAAACCCTATTAAGTGGAGAACATTAAGGGCTTGCACCGGACCTATGTAGAGTGGGATGCATGGAATCCGACAAGTATGCATTAGAGAGTCAGCATATAGCATTGGTGTTTTCTTGAATTGATTTTATGCATGTTGTTTTCTGTTTTTCTACACTTAACACTTAGTCTAGTTTCACACAATGTTTTCATATTTTATTTATAGTTATTTCTTATTCCATTTGTTACTTCTATTGATACATGTTGTTTATGACTCTATGCTTTATAATTTATTTATCTTGCATTTATTTTATGTCACTCACACCGTTATGGCTGACCCCTGTAGTTTTGGGGGTTAGGATTATCTCTAGCCTTATGTTTTATAGGTAGGTGCTTATAGCTTGGGATTTGGATGCTTATGCTAAATTGATGTTATGGATTAAGTAAATTGTAAAAGAATGTGTTGTAAAAGAAAGAAATTGTAATCCAAGGTGTTTATTTTTTGCTGTGCTTTGTAAAGAATTAATGTAATAAAAGTTGGAAGAAAAAAATCTCTGTGTTTTGGCTATGTTTACTATTACCATTGAGGTTGATGCTGGGAATTGTGCCACATATTTCTGAGATATCATATTGGAAATTCGGGGCGCTACAATTCCACCACGAATTCTAAAACGAACACTGTTTTGCATGCACCGAACCTGTGGTATGGGACACAGTACTACGTGCATTAGTTAGGCTAAATATTAATAGACTGGACAGACACTTGCATCATTGAATCATGACTACACATTGACATTGTTTATTGATTATTGTTATTGAAAATTGGATTGTTAAATCTAGACTTTTCATCGGTCCCTGTTATTGCTTTTGAATTTTGATCTTGCTTCATATTCCTTGATGTACCATATTCCATTACTCTTTGCTTTTCACTACTTGCTGTCCGTACTTGCTCTAAGGACATTTTTCTCCACTCTAGTTGATCCAACTACAAGTGCACAAGGAGAATTGCCAGAAGGCATTGGTGAGCAGTTCTTCTATGATTGGATCTGGAGCTTACTGCAATAAATTGTTTCTTCCATGTTATTTTTCATATCGCATTGTTACTTTTGTTGAACTTTGTATCCCAGGCTCTGTTGACCCGAAATTGTTGTTTATTTCCAGTTGTTGGTTATTATGTTGGACTACTGTATGTTTTATCTCAGTAATTATTTATGTGATTATGTTTTTCTGCGTGGTTGTGATTATTCCTTTTTCATATTGTTAAGACTGGTACAGCTTATGGATAATGTTAAAATCATTTGCTGGGCCTTCGTCATGGACTCGTATTCTCATATTTTGGGAAGCGGGGCATGACACTAGCTCATGATAAACTGTGGCTTATGTTTTGAATGTTCAAGTTGATAAAGATATTCAATCACGTGAGCAAGTCAATAGAGAAAATAAAGGAATCTGCCACAATTCAAGAGATTTTTATTCAGTTTGTTTTTCTGTTTTCTTCTTTTATGTAATCAGTTTTCTCTTTATGTGCTCAAGAAACTTGTATATATTATACCTGGATCAATGAAAACAAACAATTCATTGTCTCATTATTCTTTCTCCCTTTCAAAACTCCTTTATGGTATCAGAAAAAAGGTTTGCTCCTTAATATATACCTTTTTCTTCCTCTGATCTCAACCACGTTCTTTTATTTTCAGCAAGCCTTTCATTAACTATCAATAAGCCTTTCATCTCCTAATTCCAATGGCCAACGAGAATACCCAACTTCCCAATGCCCATGAACCCACAAAACCACTAACCTTGATCACGATCTATCACTCCATTAAGCTCACACCTACCAACTATCTTTCTTGGAAAACTCAAATATAAGCCATTCTTATCGACTATGATCTACAAAAATTCATTGATGAGTCCCATCCTGCTCCTTCACCCACCATCACTTCCAATAATGTTGTTTCTCCAAATCCTGTATTCCAAACATGGCTACGTTAAGACAAACTATTATTTGGAGCACTGGTTGGCACTCTTTCACCTTCTATCGTACCTCTCATCACCCAATTCAAAACCTCCTATGAAGCCTGGAACATACTTGCCAACACCTATGCTCGACACTCTTGTGGCCATATCAAGCAACTCAAAGACCATCTTAAAAACATCACCAAAGGCTCTCAGTCCATTACAGACTACATGCAGTCCATTAAAACTCGAGCCGATGAACTTGCTACTCTTGGCAAGCCTCTTGACAATGAAGATTTGATCGAAAAAGTACTTGAAGGCCTTGATGAAAATTATCAATCCATTATTGATGTTGTCAACGGTCGTGATTCCACCATCTCTTTTGATGAACTTCATGAAAAACTCATTAACAAAGAGTTTTCTCTCCGCAACAAGACAAATCCCTCACCCATACCGGCATCTGCTCATCCCACCAATGTCCACTCCACTCCATGGTCTGCCACTAATCGCACTCCTCTTCTGCCTGGGTCCATACCCACATCCACTCAAAGTATCACAAGAAGTTCTGCCACCGACAATCGATACAACCGTCCTCCTGCACGTCCATTCCTCATTTTCGACGTCATGTGGTCTCACATTGTCCTCGTTTTCGACAGCAACTTCCACATGTAGAACCACCTCCTCGTCCCAGCAATTCACACCAAACTCGACTACCGACTCCCTGCCACACTCAAGCAAATGTTGCAACCACCATTCCCCCAAATACCACATGGCTACTTGACAGTGGAGCCTCACATCATGTCACCACTGACCTACGCAACCTTGCTCTCCACAATCTTTATGATGGCACATATGAAATTATGATCGGTGATGGCTCAGGAATGCCCATATCTCATACTGGTTCCACCTCTCTTACTACTCCATCTTCCTTATTTACTCTATCTAATGTCTTATGTGTTCCCACCGATGAGTGTAATTTTTATATAATTTTTATTATGCTTTTATGCATTAAAATTGCGATTTCTCGATGCTTTCTTTAACATTTATCTTATTTCTACTCAATATTATTTATTTGTTTGATTTTGTAGGAATGAGATGGATAAGTACAAAATATGAGCATTTTTTGTGAACTCCATGAAGAGCGCAAGGACAAAGATTTCAAAAAGTTCAAATTGATTATACGTGAAGATTTCTAGAAGATTCGAGCACTCGTATGCGCGGTTTTACAAATTGTCCCATTGAAGAACCAATAGAAAATATTATGGTCAACTAGGAGAGGAATGAAATTTTGTAATAAAAGTCAAAGTTGAGTGGATTTAAATTAGGGTTAGTTAATTGATTAGTTTAAAATTTTAACAGATTAATTTTAATCTATAAAATTTTAAATCAATTAATTAATTATCGAAAAATAATAACTAATCATAATTAACTAATCCTAACTAACCCTCATTATAATTAACTACCCTAATCCTACCTACCCCTACCTTAATACTGCCTATTTAAAGAAGTGAGAGGCTCTGTTTTTTCTTGGGAGGTTGGCGGTTGGGAAATCAAAGGAAAAAAAAAAGGAGAAGGTCAAAGGTGGGTGGTTGTGCGTGGCGGCGTGAGTTCCGAGAAGAGAGAGAAACAGAGACAGAAAAGAAAAAAAAAAGAAGACGGAGCGGATTTCGATACTTGGATTTTCTGCAAATTTGAGTTCTTTCTTTTATCCTCTAATTTTTATTATGCAATCAAAGAACATGTTTATTAGTTGCAATTTTATTATGAACTAATTTTATTTTTCTAGGGTTTTGATGTAGCCTAGTTTTGAGAACACAATTTTAATTTCGTATTATTTTTCTATTTTTTCTATGGTTGTGTGTTTGATTTTTGTTCTTAATGCTTACAATTGTTTGTCCAACTTTTGTATAATTTATTAAATCATGGAGAGACCGAACTGGTAATTTGTGATTTTGAATTAATAAAATTAAATACCGTTACAAGAGCGAACCGCTGTTAATGTGACTGTTAAGAAATCCATAGATCTTAATAAATTTTCAATTAGTAATTTGTGCATGAACTATGAAAAATAATTAGTTGAGAATATTTTTGATATTGCTTGAGAGAGAATATTGAATAATTTGGGGATTTTCATCTACAACTTAGAAAAGTAATATTTTTATTCACATGGAGTTATAAATTGTGTGGGATTAACTAGGTGAAATCAAAAGCCCTAGAATTTGTTTTTCCATTAACAAATCACAAAATTCAGATTTTCGTTCTCTTTTGTTAGTTTATATCTTTAGATTAAGTTAGTTGCTTTATTTATTAAAATTTCGGTTTTCCAAATAGTAGTTAATCTATTAATTTCGGTACTCGATAAAATAATTAGTCCTTGTGGGTTCGACACCCTTTTCACTTATCTATACTACTTATTGCGATTTTGTACACTTGCAAATATATCCCATCAAGTTTTTGGCATCATTGCCGAGGACTAATTATTGTTTTATTGATATTAAAAATTGCTAGATTGTTGTTAGTTTAGATTTCTATTTTTATTTTAGTTTTATTACTATTTTACCACTTTATTTTCTTTTGACTTATTTTTCTTTATTTTTTTTCAGGACTCAGAAGTGTATGGACCGATCTAAACCGTTGGGGCCTACACTTTTTGACCCAGAGATTGAGAGAACTTTACGTCAGATCAGAAAGAAGAAGAAAGAAAACACCACATCCTCTTTATCCATGGCGAACGAAGAGGAGAACAAAGCTTTGAGGGATTATACAATGCCCTTAGTCAATGGAGCAACATCAAGCATCGAAAGGCCTGCAATTGAAGCAAACAATTTTAAAATTAAACCAGCAATTATTCAGATGATTCAACAGACAGTTCAATTTGGAGGACTAGCACATGATGATCCAAACGTTCACATTGCAAACTTTCTCGAAATATGTGATACCTTCAAACACAATGGAGTTTCCACTGATGTTATCCGACTGAGACTCCTTCCTTTCTCACTCAGAGATAAGGCAAAGGCTGAGTTGAATTCTTTACCGCCAGGAGTCATCACAACTTGGAGGGCTTAGCACAAAAATTTATGGCAAAGCATTTTTTCCCAGCAAAAATAGCAAAGCCAAGGAATGACATCCTCACATTCACTCAATTCAAGACCGAGTCATTATATGATGCGTGGGAGAGGTACAAGGAGCAATTGAGAAAGTGTCCTCATCATGAACTTCCGAAGTGGCTACAAGTGCAGACATTCTATAATGGGTTGGGAGTTACAAATCGATCTATGGTTGACGCAGCAGCTAGAGATGCACTTATGAGCAAATATCATGAAGCAGCCAATGAGCTTTTAGAAGAGATGACATCTAATAATTACCAATGGTCTTCAGAGAGAACAATGCCAAGAAAAGTGGCTGAAGTTTTTGAACTTGATCCTATTACTACTTTAACTACAAAAATTGATATTTTATCTAAACAAATAGGTAATATGAATGTTAATGCTATGCAAACTAATATGATTTGTGATCTTTGTGCAGGAAATCACTCAAGTACAGATTACCAAGTGGGGAACCCTTTTGCTCAATCAAATGTCAAACAAGCAAATTTTGTGTCAAATTTTCAAAAGCAAAACAATCCTTATGCAAGCACATACAATCCAGGATAGAGAAGTCACCCCAACTTTTCTTGGAACAACAATCAAGGAGAAATTAGACCACTTATGAATTTTCAGCATCAAGAAAAGAAGCCGAAACTTGAAGAGATATTTATGCAATACATGCAGAAGACAGAACAATACATGCAGAAGACAGATTTAGCGATACAAAATAATACGGCTTCAATTCAAAACCTTAAGGCTTAGATTGGTCAGATTTCAAATATTATTACAGAGAGAAAAGCAGGAACCTTACCCAGTAACACAGTGACAAATTCAAAGGAGCGTGTCAAAGCAATAACACTGAGAAGTGGAAGAACAATTGAGTAGCCACAAGAAGAAAATGTCGAACAAAATGTGGTTGGAAAGTAAGATGAGTTACAACCAATTTTGGAGGAACATACGCAGCAGGTGGCCAATCACCATTCTAAGAAGGATAAAGGAGTTTCAAGCCAAACAATTTCAGGCGAGTTTAATTCTGACACTTATCCTAATTCACCTTATGATCCACCTATTCCTTTTCCACAAAGACTTAAAAAAAACAAGCTTGATAATCAGTTTCAAAATTTTTAAATATTTTTAAAAAATTGCATATTAATATTCCTCTTATTGAAGTTTTAGAACAAATGCCTACATATACTAAATTTTTGAAGGATATTTTATCAAACAAAAGGAAGCTGGAAGAGCATGAGATGGTGATTCTAACAAAAGAGAGTAGCACAATTTTACAAAGAAGTTACCTCATAAACTAAAAGATCCAGGGAGTTTTATAATTCCTTGCACTATTCTAAATATTTCTTTTGATAAAGCTTTATGTAATTTAGGAGCAAGTATTAATCTTATGCCTTTTTCGGTTTTCAGAAAACTTAGTATTGGAGAAGTAAAGCCTACTACAATTTCTTTACAATTAAAGGACGATCTATCAAGTATCCAAGAGGAATAATTGAAGATGTTTTGGCAAAGGTAGACAAGTTCATATTCCCCGCTGATTTTGTAGTGCTTGATATTGAGGAAGATGAACAAATCCCGTTAATTTTTGGACGACCTTTTCTAGCTACGGGGAGAGTTTTGATTGATGTCCAATAAGGAAAACTTATTTTGACGGTTGGGGATGAGCAAGTAACGTTTGATGTTTTAAAATCCATGAAGTTTCCTGCCGAAGTCCACTCATGTTTTCAAGTAAGTGAAACTGATTTAATTGTGGGCAAGAAATATAAAGCTGAAGTTGAAAAGTTTCCAATCGAAGTATGTCTAACAAATTCAGCAACTCTTGAATCTGAGAAAGAAAAAATTTCGAAATATGTTTTGTATTTGGTTGCTGCACCATCTATTCATCCATTTTCTCAGCTGAAATTCAAAGAGGCAGGGATATCAAAGACGCCATCTTCAAGAAATAAAAGACTAAAACTCAAGTTTGAACCTAATCCATACCTGGAGATAACTATTAGAAAAGATGTTCATATGTTTTTGGATCTTGGCATTACATAACCATCTCGGCTACCATGTCTGACTGGAGACTTAAAACTTAGCATTTCTTGTGTGGCGACCCATGTTTTCTTTTACTGCATTTAGAACTTCTTTTTCTTTTAGTTTACTTTAATTTTATTTTATTTTTAATTATATTTATAGGATTGCATAAGTTTGTGGGTTTCCGAGTAGAGTTGTTTTCAACACCTGCTTTGATGGCTATTTTTGGGCATGATGGAGTCAGTGGGTTTGGACATCTACAACTCCAGATATGACTGAAACAATGAACGCCACTCAGCCAAAATTTTAACATGAATCAGGGGAGCAAATCTGAACTTTTCTCCTTATTTTTGTTTTTATTTCTCTTTACCCATTGAGGACAATGTGATATTAAAGTTTGGGGGTAATGGTACAATATATATATATATATATATATATATATATATATATATATATATATATATATATATATTTGAAACGAAAAACAAAACAAGTCTTGCAATTAGGCTTACCATTACACTTTTGAGTTCTTTATTGTGCTAAAGCATTGAAATAATTTTTATAGACAATATCTTAAAAAGCAAGATCAAGTATACTTATTTACTTTAGGTTTATTGAAGTTCAAAATTCCTAACAAAATTGTGAGTCATGTGATTATACATAAAAGAAAAATGTGATATTTTTTCTTGTGATTATTTCCTTTGATCTAGTTCTAAATAGAGTTTAAGTAAATAGAGTGATAATGATTAAATAATTTAATGAATAATTTTTTTTCTACTCCAATGTTTTGAGTTGCTTAGTAACTAGGGGTATTCATCACCAATGTTCACTTTTACGTCAAACGGCAACTTGAAATATGAGTATGCAAAAGTACTCTAAGTTTGTGACTTGTTGAGTAACCGGGTGAATTCATCACAAATATTTGCATTCGCGTCAAAAGGCAAGTGACAACTTAGAGAGAGACAGAGAAACAAAAAAAAAACCTCCGGTTTTCTACTAGGTTTATAGTAATGAGAAGGGGTAATCACAGATGGAGTTATTACATGATATAATTATATTAATTGCATGTTAAATATGATTAGGTTGAAAATTATGAATGAATGATTGCAGTGGAGAGAGTATGCTTGGTTTTACTTTATTTGCTACTGTTTACATATTAAGTTGAATTTTTGATGCCTGCATGATAGGATCTTTTAATGTGATGAGTTGAGCCTACTTAAGATTATTATTCTTTGATTTGTGGTGTTCTTTTTGCTCGAGGACAAGCAAAATCTTAAGTTTGGAGGTATTTGATGAGTGTAATTTTTATATAATTTTTATTATCCTTTTATGCATTAAAATTGCGAGTTCTTGATGCTTTCTTTAACATATATCTTATTTCTACTAAATATTATTTATCTGTTTGATTTTGTTGAAATGAGATGAATAAGTACAAAATATGAGCTTTTTTTGTGAAATCCATGAAGAGCGCAAGGACAAAGATTTCAAAAAGTTCAAATTGATTATATGTGAAGATTTCTAGAAGATTCGAGCACTTGTATGCGCGGTTTTACAAATTGTCCCATTGAAGAACCAATAGAAAATATTATGGTCAACTAGGAGAGGAACGAAATTTTGTAATAAAAATCAAAGTTGAGTGGATTTAAATTAGGGTTAGTTAACTGATTAGTTTAAAATTTTAATCTATAAAATTTTAAATTAAATAACTAATTAATTATCCAGTAATAATAACTAATCCTAATTAACTAATCCTAACTAACCCTAATTATAATTAACTACCCTAATCCTACCTACCCCTACCCTACTACTGCCTATTCAAAGAAGTGAGAGGCTCTGTTTTTTCTTGGGAGGTTGGCGACTGGGAAATCAAAGGGGAAAAAAAGGAGAAGGTCAGAGGTGGGCGGCTGTGCGTGGCGGCGTGAGTTCCGAGAAGAGAGAGAAAAGAAAGAAAGAAGAAGACGGAGCGGATTTCGATACGTGGATTTTCTGCAAAATTGAGTTCTTTCTTTTTTCCTCTAATTTTTATTATGCAATCAAAGAACATATTTGTTAGTTGCAATTTTATTATGAACTAATTTTATTTTTCTAGGGTTTTGATGTAGCCTAGTTTTGAGAACATAATTTTAATTTTGTATTATTTTTCTATTTTATTCTTGGTTGTGTGTTTGGTTTTTGTTCTTAATGCTTACAATTGTTTGACCAACTTTTGTATAATTTATTAAATCATGGAGAGACCGAACTGGTAAATTGTGATTTCGAATTAATAAAATTAAACATCGTTACAGGAGCGAACCGCTGTTAATGTGACCGTTAAGAAATCCATAGATTTTAATAAATTTTCAGTTAGTAATTTGTGCATGAACTATGACAAACTATTAGTTGAGAATATTTTTGATATTTCTTGAGAGATAATATTGAATAATTTTGAGATTTTGGTCCGCAACTTGGAAAAATAATATTTTTATTCACATGGAGTTATAAATGTGTGGGATTAACTAGGTGAAATCAAAAGCCCTAGAATTTGTTTTGCCATTAACAAATCACAAAATTTCATATTTTCGTTCTCTTTTGTTAGTTTAGATCTTTAGATTAATTTAGTTGCTTTATTTATTAAATTTTCAGTTTTCCAAATAGTAGTTAATCTAGTAATTTCAGTGTTCGATAAAGTAATTAGTTCTTGTGGGTTCGACACTCTTTTCACTTATCTATACTACTTGTTACGATTTTGTATACTTGCAAATATATCCCATCAGAGCATCTGTAGTCGTTTACTGTCAAAATATCCATATGTGGATAAATAGAAATAGGATTCTCAATTTTGCTGCACTCGTACAAAGCTATTTTATAGCAATTTATAATAAAATATTAAGCGACGGCACATGAAGCGCCGTCGGAGTGGGAAAACGAGCAAATTTGAGCGACGGCACATGAAGTGCCATCGGAGAAGGAAAAAGAAAATAATAATAATAATAATAATTTGGCAAACAGTTCACATTTAATGAAGTCCATGTTTTTTTTCAAACGTTTTAAACCTTCCACTATATATATTCTGGCTATCTCTCACTCTATAGTCAGTTCACTTTTTTTTTTTAAACTTCCTCAACGGACGGCACATGATGTGCCGTCCGAGAAAAGAGGAAGGGGTGACGGCACTCCGAGTGCCGTCCGAGGGAGAGGGTTTTTTAATTGTATTTGGCGATAAATAATGCGGAAAAATTAATTATTTTTTCAAACGGACGGCACTTGAAGTGCCGTTCGATGAATAAAAAAATATTTTTTTTCGTGGGACGGCACTTCGAATGTCGTCCCTCACTTATCGATAAAAGCTATATCGATTCTCATTTATAGCAATCGACTGTAGCGATTTATCGATAAAATGGATATTTGGCAAACGAGTGCAGCACGTTCGTTTGCCAAATATCCATTTTATCGATATTTGGCAAACGACTATAGATGCTCTCACCCACCATGAAAAAAAATCTTATATCTATTTCTCAATTTGGCAAATCTAATAACACTTCAATTGAGTTCTTACCCTCTTCGTTTCATGTGAAGGAACTTCGCACGAGGGCAATCCTTTTGCAGGGTCGGACTAAGGATGGTTTGTATGAATGGTCTCTCTCCACTACTCAATCACCTTTAATCGCGTTTTCTAGTGCCAAAACCTTTTTGTCCGAGTGGCACCATAGGTTCGGCCATCCTTCTTTGTCAACCTTCAAAAATATTATGTCTTTTTTCGATTCTGATGTCTCTCGTTCGTCCAATCTCAATTTTAATTGTAATTCGTGTCAATGCAATAAAAGCCATAAATTACCATTTTCTACCTCTACTCTTTCTACTTCGTCTCTTGAGGTTATATTTACTGATGTATGGACATCACTAGTTTACTCTGTCGATAACTTTAAATACTACATCATTTTTGTCAACCATTTTACAAAAATATATCTGGCTTTATCCCCTCAAACGCAAATCTGACACCCATGACGTCTTTGTGCCCTTTAAGGCCATAGTAGAGAAATTCTTTAAACGTCCAATCACAACTCTCTACTGTGACAATGGTGGGGAATATCAAGCTCTCTCTTCATTCTTAACAATAAATGGGGTCACACATCTTACTTCTCCACCTCACACTCCTGAACACAATGGGTATTCTGAACGTCGTCATCGTCACATTGTCGAAACGGGTCTTTCTCTCCTTACTCATGCATCCATGCCTCCATCATATTGGCCTTTTGCCTTTTCTACTGCCGTCTATCTTATCAATCTCCTCCCCACACTGACATTACACTACCTCTCACCATATTTCAAACTCTTGGCACATTGCCCAACTACTCCAAACTTCGAAGCTTTGGATGTCTCTGTTATCCATGGCTTCGCCCATACACATCCCACAAACTTGAGTCTCGTTCCGCTCCCTATGTGTTTGTCGTTTATTCTCCTACTCAAAGTGCCTATCTCTATCTTGACACATCTACCGCTCGTCTATACACTTCCTGTCATGTCCGTTTTGTTGAGTCAATTTTTCCATTTTCCACTTCTCATCCTCGCACCACCTCATCCACCATCTCTAAGTGGTGCTCTATGACTTTACCAGTCGTGGTCACACCATCCATGAATGCCGGCTCTGCTCCCCCAACGCATCAGCTCACTTCTACCACCCAAAACCAAACCCAATACCCCACTCAAAATAATGTCACACCTACCCCAGATCTCAACACTCATACTTGTACGCCCGCGCCAGAAACTTACCACAACCATACCACTGATCCATCACCTCCACCTACTCAAAATGGCACCACTCCATTACCCGACCCCTCACCCTCACCTTGTGTCGTAGTCGCTCACTCCAAACACAACATATATAAACCCATTCAAAAGCTTAACCTCACTGCCCAACTCCAACAAACAATCCTTGAACTCACCACTATTACCCAAGCCCTCAAGGATCCTAAGTGGTGACAAGCTGTGTCTACAGAATTTGATGCTTTACTACGTAATGGGACATGGGACCTAGTTCCATCTTAACCTACTAAAAATTTGGTTGGTTGTAAGTGGATCTTTAGCACTAAATATTTACCTAATGTCTTTATAGATAGGTACAAAGCTCGATTGGTTCCTAAAGGCATCCATCAATGCCCTGGAGTTGACTACTCTGAAACCTTCAGTCCAGTCATCAAACCTACCACCGTTCGTCTTGTTCTCAGCCTTGCGGTCAACCAGGGTTGGTCACTCAAGCAACTTTATATCAACAATGCATTCCTTCAGGGTACTCTCACTGAGGATGTGTTTATGTCTCAACCCCCGAGATTCATTAATCGTGATCATCCTCATCATGTATGCAAGCTACGAAAGGTTCTCCACAGCCTCAAACAAGCCCCTGGTGCCTGGTATCATGAGTTACGCCAATTTCTTCTCCATTCTGGCTTCACCAATTCCGTTGCTGAGACCTCCTTGTTCATCTTCAATAACTGTGCTACCATCATTTACCTTGTGGTTTATGTCGATGATATCATTATAACTGGGAATAATGTTGAAACTGCACAGACTTTCATTCAACAATTTTCTCAATGCTTCTCTCTCAAAGACCTTGATCCTCTCACCTACTTCCTCGGAGTGGAAGTCACCTCCCACAATAATGGTCTTTTCCTCAGTCAACGCAAGTATATTGATGATCTACTTACCAAAACTCACATGATTGAGGCCAAGCTTGCTCCAACACCACTCACAACCAGTCCAATTCTCGCTTTACAATCCGGACTTCCATATCTGATCTGATCAAGTATCGGACGGTTGTCGGTAGCCTCCGGTATCTCTCCCTCACTCGACCAGACGTTGCTTATACTATGAAAAAACTCTCTTAGTTCATGCACCAACCAACCAATGCTCACTGGAATGCAGTTAAACGTTTACTACGGTATCTCTATGGCACCTTAGATCATGGTATCACACTTTGTCGGACCTCCCCGATAGCACTTCATGCTTTTTCAGATGCTGATTGGGCAGGTAACAAGGATGATTTCACCTCTACTAGTGCATACATAGTCTATCTGGCTTATGTTCCTATTTCTTGGAGCTCCAAGAAATAACGAACTGTGGCTTGCTCTTCCACTGAGGCTGAGTATCGATCGGTGGCCTCTACTGCTGTAGAAATTCACTGGATTTCTTCTCTTCTCATAGAACTCGGCATCTCTCTTCCTCAACAACCAGTTATTTATTGTGACAATGTTGGTGCAACAAATCTCTGTTCCAATCTAGTCTTTCACTCGCGCATGACACATGTTGCTCTCGACTATCACTTTATCAGGGAACAAGTTCAAAATGGTTTCCTACAAGTGTCACGCGTCTCTGCCGCTGATCAACTAGCCGACGCTCTTACAAAACCTCTTGTTCGTCCTCAGTTTGACTCACTCAAGGCCAAGATTGGACTTGCTTCACCGACATCCATCTTGCGGGGGCATGATAAAGATATACAATCACGTTGAGCAAGTCAATAGAGAAAATGAAGGAATTTGCCACAATTCAAGAGATTTTTATTCAGTTTGTTTTTCTGTTTCCTTCATGTAATCAGTTTCCTCTTTATGTTCTCATGAAACTTGTATATATACTACCTGGATCAATGAAAACAAACAAGCCATTGTCTCTTTAATCCCTCTCCCTTTCAAAACTCCTTTACAAGTTTATTATTGTGATGATTACTGAATATTTTCCCTTAAGATCTGATTTAACTACCATGGGCCAAATCTTGTATACTCATACATCTAGATCTTATTTTTGACATTTATTCTCCTTCTAATATTACTTGTGATAAGGAAACATTTTCAAAGTAAATTTTTTTTCTCTCTGTGTAATATATGTCACCGAACCACTTTCAGATGCTCTGTTGATTCATTTATGAAAAAATTAACTGCTTGAGTTATATTGAATTTGCATATCTTATAAGATGTATCTCCAACCTTTGGCATGAATTGAAGGTTCTTGAAGGTGATATTTACCCAAACAACTTCCTAATGTATTTTAATAGCAAATCACCTTTAATCATATTCTCTTATAGCCTTAATAGTATGCAACTGCCGCGAAAGTGAACTTATATGACATCAATCATGTTCATAATGCTATTAAAATCCTGTTAATCATAATTTTGCATTGTTCCATTAATTCATGTTCTCACATAATAGTATCTTTTGCCATAAAGTCCATAATATTTACAAATTGCATGAAACCCTAATTATTTGTGAAACATGTTTTAAAGATAAATTTGTGCTAAAGTGTATAAATATTTAGGAGGAATTTTTCCTTCTTTCTATAAATGTCTAGAATTCCTGGATAAATTGATCAAATATTGCATTTAAAGGAGATGGAACGCATGGGAAAACTAGATAGAGACAGCTCATGTCTGATTGACAGTGTTACTACTCACACCATCCTTAGGAATACGATTTTTTTCCCCCATTAATTCTAGTTCTAATGCAGTATCCATGATGGCTAGTCCTGCTCACATTATTGAAGGCTCCGGTAGAGCACATTAAATTTAACCAAATGAAATCCATCTACTTATTCAGAATGCCTTATACTCTCGAAATTCATTAAGAAACCTACTGAGTTTTAAGGACATAAGGGCAAACGAATATCATATTGAAATCTTGAGCGAGAAAAATAATGAATACCTTTATGTAACCTCTAGTATAGGAAACCAAAAGTTCAATTTAGAGAAATTCTCCAGCTTGTCATTAGAGATCTACTTCACTCACATTGGGGCAGTTAAGTCACATAACACTATGATCCAGCAACTCACTGCTAATCAAGGACCTATTGTTAGCCAAACACCAAAGGATCCCCTCATTTTAAAACTCTGTCATGATTGTCTAGGCCATCCCGGGACTACAATGATGAAAAAGATTATAACGAATTCCAGTTGTCATCCTCTGAAAACTTGTAACATACCAAATGGTCATCTCTGTGTCCCCTATTCCTAGGGAAAACTCATTATAAGACATTCAATCCTGAAGAATGATTCTGAATCACCTCCTTTTCTTTATAGGATTCAAGGTGACATTTGGGGACCAATCCATCCCCCTAGTGGACCTTCCAAATACTTTATTGTATTACTTGATGCTTCAACTAGATGGTCTCATGTCTGTCTTTTATCATCCCGAAACCTAGCTTTTTTCTATTCTATTGACACAAATCATCAAACTCAGAACCCATTTTTTCTAATCAAGCTATCAATTCAATAAGACTGGACAATGCAGCTGAATTTATCTCACAGACCTTCAATGTTTTTTTTTCTATCCTTAGGAATAGAGGTTGAGCATCACATTCCTCGTGTCCATACCCTGAATGGTTTAGCAGAATCTCTAATCAAAAGACTTCAATTAATGGCTAGACCTCATCTGATGCAGTTAAAATTACCCATAAGTACTTGGGGTCATGCAATCCTCCATGTTGCATAATTAATCAAGTTAAGGCCAACATCTTACCAAGCATTCTCTCCCACACAGTTAGTGTCCGAACATCAACCAAATCTTTCTCATCTTCGAAAAACTGGTTGTGCAGTATATGTCCCCATTCCTCCCCCTAAGAGAACAAAAATGGGTCCCCAACATCGGTTGGGAATTTATGTTGGTTTTGAATCTTCTTCAATTATTAAATTGTTAGAACCCTTGACAGGTAATATCTTTACCGCAAGATTTGCTGACTGTCACTTCAGTGAGTCCATATTCCCGCCATTATGGGGAGATAAAAAGAAGAAGAAATATGTCTCGTTCCAGAAGAACGTCGTGAATTATCATGGCATATTCCCTCTCTATCTCATCTTGATCCTAGAACTCCCCAATGTGAACAAAAAATTAGGAGAATTATTCACTTGCAGTCTATTGCAGATGAATTACCCGTTGCATTCAATAAGGCTACAAAAGTAACTAGATCACATATACCAACTATGAATGTACCAGCCAGAATAGAGTGTAACCTCCGCTACTGTTCATACGGACTTGTACATATTTCCTTCTTCGTATTATTGAAACTCAATTTTCCAGATGAATCTTCCTTTTCTCCTAGAGCCAAATTGTTTTTTTTATCTTGGATATTCAATTATTTTGTTTGAAATCAAATCCTAATCAATTCTATGAAATTATTAATTGATTATTTGATTTATTCGCAAACATCCAAGCCCAATCCTATTTATTTTGTGAACCTAAATCCCACCCTATAATTGTTTATCTCTTCATTATATTGGAAGCCCAACCTGGTTTGATTTTTATTATTATTATTATCATTCTAAAAGCCCAATGTGTAGCCCATATCCACAAGCCCAATATAAAACTCAAATTCTAGTCTACCCAAAATCCAAACCCACTAACCCAAACTCAATTCCCCTAATCTGCTAATTACCTAGTCTCCCACTCAATCTCACGTTCTCCCACTCTCTCATATAACAGCCAAACCCCCCCCACAAATCTCTCCATAACTACTCATTAATCCCTCACTCTCCTTAACTACCCCATTATTATATTATTATATTATTTAACTCTCCCCCACTCTAAAAGAGCATAGTGGGTAAATACCCCACTTTTCAAAAATATTTAGCCAAATACCCTTCTTCCAAAAATATTTAGCCAACTACCCCTTTTAATTAAATAACCAAAAAGCAAAATTTTAGATATAACCCCACTCTAGAAAATATATACTATAATACACCTTAACCTTAAAAAAGCTGGATAATTCACAGAAAATAGAGAAACTAAAATTAAAAAATCTTTCAAAATTCAAGATTAGATACGTTGACAAAAGATTAGTAGAAAGTAAGCATATTGCCAGTAAAGAAATATCAGAATACCTATTATTAACAACAAAAGTAACTAATCAACTACCTAAAGAAATACAAAAACAAATAGCATACAAAGTATTAGATTACAGAAACGAAGAAGCAAGTTGGTATTACCAACACCTACTAGCAGACAAAATAGTAGGATATGGAGCCAAAAATTTATTTAAACATACAAGACTTGGAAGAAGTTTACACCGGTCCTGAAATGTTCATTGATATAAGAAAAGATTTAAGAATCATAAATAAAAATATAAAAGAATTAGGAAGATATATGACAGAATACCCAGAAGAAGAATTGGGCATAACAGAAGAAGGTATGCAAGAACTAGAAGCCATAACGAAACTTAATATAAATATTCTAGAAATAGAAGATTTAATGGCAAATCCTAATTCAGAAGAAGTGCAAGAAGCATTGAAAAATCTAGATATAGCACACGAAGAAGTAAAAATGGACCAAGATAAAATTATTGAAAAACCTTCAGAAATTCCAAGTAACATGTATGAAATCTTAAGACCACCACCTCACAAAAAGCCATACCAATTACCATGGAAATGGCAAAATACAAAAAGAAGAACGCAACTAGGAAAAGGTAAAGAAAACGAAACTCCAAAATATGAACCAACAGAACATTTCGAAAAAGGAATAGCAGGAAATGCAGAATGGTTAGACCTAGATTGAGTAAAAGATCTAGATAGAACAATTGAAGAATGGGTAAAAGCGTCACTAATAGTAGGATTTAGACAAAACCTTAATGGAAATGCATTTGAAAAATTCATAGAAGCTACCTTTATGGGAGTAGTAGCAAAATGGTGGAATGGACTAGAAGAAGAAGAAAGAAATAATATAAGAAAATCAAGACCAATTGATGATAATGGAACTGAAGAAAGTTCAGCACAACGGACTTTAGGTTTAAAAGAAATAATTACAAATTACGAAAAAGCAATAAGAACCGAATTCAGCGTATACGATAAAGGAGAAAAACACACTATATATAAAAAGAATCAAGCAAGATGGAGACTAAGTAACCTAGAAATATGCGACATGTGCCATTTTGACAACTATGCTTGTGAATTCCGAGAATATTATCAAGATAGTTATTACACAAAAGAAGAACGGAGTCCAATTTTAGACTCATTCTTTCTAAAATTACCTGATCCATGGAGCATAAACATATATAGTGCATACGTAAATGAGAAAGTAAAGCCTGAAGTAGACACTTTAGGGTATAGAACGCAATTTGTAAAAGACTATAGAGACAAAGTATGCCAAGAGGCCAGGGCAACAATGAAATATTACAGAACATATAAACAAAGAATTTGCTGTGAAGATGCAAGACCGAACCATTGGGGATGCAATAATAACTATAGATACAATAACTATAAATACACAAAGAAGAATAATCACAAATTCCCAAAATATCAATCAAAATATAGGAAAACTTTTAAGAGATATAGAAAACCTTTTAAAAAATACTTTAGAAAAATGAATAAAAATAAAAATAGGCAATATACAAAAAATCCAAAAAAATGTAATTGTTACATATGTGGGGAGGTAGGACATATATCACCAAATTGTCCTAAACGAATGAAAAAAGAAAATGTAAAATACGTAGAAGAAATTGAAGAGATGAATAGCATAAATTATGAACCCATAGAATATGATGAAGAATGGTCAGATATAAGTGAAGATGAAGAAATAATGGTAATGGAAGAAGATAGTGGAAGTAGTGAAGGTGAAACAGAAGAATGTGAAATATACATGTTAACGGATCTAACAGAAATAGGAGAACCCTCAGAAAGAGAAGAAAACAATGAAGAATTAAGAGAAAGAATGTGCTTTGACATACAAAAATATGATAAAATAAGAGAGACCAAATTAGATGTAAATCCAAAAGAAATCTTTAAACTACCAATATTTGAAAGAAAGAAAAGCACTATAGTAATAGCTAGGAATAATGAACAACCTATAGACATTGAACAAGCACAAGGCAAAACCATAATCCCATTAATAACAGAAAGAATAATAAGACAAGAAATGGAAAAGATAAACGAAAGAACCAGAAAAACATTAAGACACATACATTTAGGAGCTATACAAATAATAATAAAAGCCTATTTTAAGGAAGGAATAAATACACCACTCCAAATATATCTAATGGATGATAGGATAATATCAAGTACACAAGACACCTTAATAGGAATAGTGCAAGGAAACCTAATGTACCAAAAGATAAAGTTCACAATAAAACCTAATTTCTCTATAAGCATGACAGAAGAAAATAAAGATAAAAGTCTAGTCATGTATCATAAGTTATCAGGTATAGAAATGATAGAAAAAAGCAAAGTTATGAGCATACAAATAAGAAATATTTACGCTTTCACTAGTAAGCACGAAGTAAAGAATAGAAATACGGACAATTTTAAAATAGAGCCGCTATTCAGCGAAATCATAAGATACAAACCAGCTAGAGAAAACCCTGAAATAACCATACCAAATTATATAGAATTCGACTTTAATAAAGCAAAAGAAAAAGAAAAAGAAAAAACACCACAAATAATGTTCGGAAAAAGGTCACTATCAATAAGAAATAAACAACAAGCATTAGAAATAATACCAATAATAAATACATTAGAACACCAAAATAATAACCAATTTAAAATAGAAATAGAATATTATGACAACGGAAAATGGAATAAACAAATAGCCTTAGTTGACACAGGAGCTACTAATTCACATATTAAACAAACAAATATAAAAACCACTGAATTGATAACATTAGATAACCCATATTATTACTTAGATTATTACAATAATAGACATCCAATTGTACATAAAATCATACTACCACTAAGGATAAATGGTAAAAAGAAAATGTTATTACATTTACATGTAGACCCAGAACAACATGTTAATGATATGTTATTAGCAACTGACTTCCTTACATCATTACAACCTTACTCGATTCAAGAAGAAAAACTCACAATAACAGTATAAAAAACAATGAAAGTATGGTAATAAATAGGATATTGGACAAATGAATCCATTAAGAGCAACAAAAAACACATTATACATCCTAACAGAATTTGTTTACGACGGATACAAATCAAGAAACTATCATAGTCTAATAGACACCGGAGCAGGTACTAGTTTATGCCGTGAGAATATACTACCAAAATGGAAACAAGATGGGTTTAATAAAAAAGCCATATCTGGATTGACCGGACAAACAATCATACTGGACAAATACCAACAAAACGTTAGTGTACAAATAGGAAATTACATACTAAAAATACCCATAGTATACCAATTTAACGATATGAATAATGACGTACTCTTAGGAAATGACTTCTTCCAACAATACTATCCCATAACTATATCACATAAATCAGTTGTATTCACAACACCTTGCGGACACCAAGCAATAGCAATTAGAATAACACAACCATATTCCAGAACTGACCTACCACACATCAGAGTTTCTTCAACCCAACGTGGTGAATATCAATACTTACCAAATAAAACTAGAATACAACAAGTTCAAATAACTACTACAAAAGAAATTTTACAAAAACAATTAGAGGATCTGTGCGGAGAAGACCCCTTAGCAAAATGGAACTTAAGTAAACCCACGGCGCATATAGAGTTAATAGATAAGAACAAAATAATTAAAATTAGACCAATAAGACATACTCCAACAGACCTAGAAGAATTCAAAATACACATAAAAGAATTAGTAGAAAATAATTATATAAGGAAATCACAAAGTCCTCATTCATCACCAGCATTCATAGTAAAAAAGCATTCAGAAGAAAAAAGAGGTAAATCTCGAATGGTAGTAAATTACAAGGAATTAAATAAAAATACTAAGAGATTTGGATACCCACTACCAGATATGCAAATCTTACTTAACACAGTAAGAACAAGAAAAATATATTCGAAATTTGACTGCAAATCAGGATTTTATCATGTAAAATTAACAGAAGATTCAAAACCTTTAACGGCATTTAGCACACCTCAAGGATTTTATGAATGGAATGTATTACCATTCGGATACAAAAATAGCCCAGGAATATTTCCAGAATATATGGATAAAATTTTTGAAAAATACAACAATTTTATATTAGTATATGTAGATGATATTCTAATAGGGTCAGAAGACGAAGACCAACATAAAGAACATCTACTAAAATTCATAGAAATAGTGAAAGATACAGGCATTATACTATCAAAAAAGAAGATGGAATTATTCAGAACTGAGATAGAATTCTTAGGAACAAAATTATCGCATGAAGGAATAGAGTTACAACCACATATAGCAGAAAAAATAAAGACTTTTCCTAATGTCTTAAAAGAAAAAAGAGAAGTACAAGCCATAATAGGATTACTAAACCAAACAAGAGGTTACATACCAAATTTATCAGTAAAAACAAATTGGTTACAACAAAAACTTAAAAAGTCTAAGAAATGGGAATGGACCCCGGAGGATGAAGAGAAACTTAAATTATTAAAACAACAAACTTCAGAGTTACCAAAGCTAAGACTACCAGTTAAAGAATGTTCTTGGATAATAGAAACTGATGCATGTGAAACTAATTGGGGAGCGGTATTAAAATTCATTGAAATAGGAGAAAGCGAAGAAAAATTAGCTAGATATACTAGTGGTTCTTTCACACAAACCCAACAAAATTACCACATAAACGAAAAAGAACTACTAGCAATCTTAAAAGCTAAAGTTTGAATTATTCATAATACATACAAAATTTACGGTAAGAACAGATAATACACAAGCAAAAAGTTGGATCAACAAAATAATAGACTCAACCATAGCAAATAAAAGATTGATTAGATGGCAGATGGAGTTAGCACATTACGATTTCTTAATAGAAAACATAAAAGGAAAACTTAATATTTTAGCCGATTTCTTATCAAGAAATTAACTATTTCCACTTGTTGCAGAATGGAAACCCGAGTTCAGCAAATAGAACACGATATAGTCTACCTAAAGGAGACAGTGGAGCAATTAAAAGGAGCATTTAACCAAATACAGCTGCAAATATGTGGTCTTCAAAGTATATTTTACCAACATATAAGTTCTGATCGTATTGAAAAAATGAGCGAAGGAAGTGAACCTACTATCCCACAAAATACAAGTGGGATCACAAAAATAACCACACAAGAAGAAAACTCCACATCCATACAGCCCACTACCTACAAAGAGAGTTTACTCTCAGAACCTCCAAAATACTCCAAGAAGGATTTATTTTTACAATATATTGAGAAATTATGCCAGACCACTCAGGTCAACCAATTTATCAAAACTATTTCTCAGCAACATATGAACAAAACGATCATACTACCAGGAGCTAATCCAAAAACCGTAAGAGTATTGTTCGAAAGAGGACTTATCCACTGCATTTATCCATCTCGAGAATGTGAAGAACTTAGTCAGTTGCCAAAGGAAGTATATAAAGCTTCTAGAAGCTATTTTGGTCTTACGAAGGCATCCAAGATATATGTTCGAATATTTTCAGCAATTCCAGAATTCCTTGAAGATAATGAAGAACTACCAGCTGAACATATCATGAAAATAGGGATGACAACTCAAATCTTGTTTGGAGCAACCGGTATAATACCATATAAAGCCGAAGAATTTGAAAAACTGATTCCCGAAAGAAGAGCTACGGGATTTAGGACAATGTATTGTGAACTAAAGGACATACAAAGCAGAGAAGGTAACATATGGATCTATGACAGCCCTGACCCACAAAAATTAATGATCTACAGCATAGCAAAAATTAAACAACCTCAGTCAAAGAAAGAAGTTTTTGACAGCTGGTACCGAATCTTACATAAAGGAGATATGGCAATGACGGAAGAAACAGCTATCCACTACTGTAGACTGATGAGGATGGAACCACAACATTCATGTGACTACTGCAGAAAAGGACAAGAGCAGACTGACGAAGAACTGTTCCTGATGTGAAAGCACGTGAAGATGTTCCCTACATAAGCAGCAAATATCTCAATTATTTAGCTATGATGTAAGCACTAATGTAAGAGAATCAATAATTGTATATGTGATGTAAGCAGTGATGTAGGAGAATAATAATTGTATCTGGTGTGAAGCCATCCCTTCGGCTATAAAAGGGAAGGCAGGGTAAGGGAGAGGGCAGACTTTCTTGGAAAAGAAAAAAATCCCTCATAATCCTTGTAAGTCAGTTTGTACCAAGCTTGAAGAAAATAAAATGTCTTTTATGAGTACATCTATCAGCCTCCGTAGAAAATAAGGTATGAACAACTAAATTCCTTTCCCCTAGAGAGAGTTTTGTAAGGCTCTGCCTAAATAATCTTGCAAAAAGACTCATTTGCTACCTTCTTTAGTTAGACTTTTGTGGTTATCTGTACCAAAGTGCTACTAGTTGTTCTAGACGTATCTCTTGGATGAAGCTCTATTGAGGGCATAGTAATCTTGAGATGGGAAGAACGTAAAAGGAGCACAGAAATCGGGGTGCATACCAGGGGTATTTTATCCACTGGTAGTAACTGGTACAGAACAGATTAAAAAAGTTTAACTAAGACGGAAGCATGATGGGCCGTTTTGTTTTGATTTTTAGGTATCCTTAGAAATCTCTCTCTGCTCTTTATTTCATAAATCCTTATTATTTAGAAGCAATGGATGATAGTTTCGGTATTGTCTCACCAATTTTTGAATTAATAGTTAATTACCAAGGAAGTGACAGAATGTTAGTTTTTGATGTTTATTATCCTCATAGACAAATAAGTATGGACGATTGCTACGAATTCAAATTATTCTTTTTTAGCATTCAACGCGTAATAATTATAACGATAAACCAAATAATTCCTGGAGAAACTAGTAATAGAAATGTTGAAATAATTGACGATCTAACTTATCACGAAAGATCTTTGTTATTTTATGAAAATGGTATATTTAGTAGTTACGTTTGGAGCCCCACGACTGCATACAGACAATTTCTAGAAGAACATGAACAGAATGAAGGAGAACATAGACATACAGAAGAACTCGAAGAACCTCCATATGATAGTGATGAATATGAGACAGTATCAGAATATATAAGAGAACTTGACGACGATGACGACGAAATTCCAATCATTCCTGATTACTTTTTCAGAATTGACAATATCCATTATTTTGAAGAATATTATTTTTCAAACTTTGATCTTTTTTTTAACCATTTAGATTTTACTCTTTAAACTTTAAAAGTTTTTGATACTCTGTTCCTTTTAATTTTCAGGCCTCCAGGATATTAAGCGCTACTCACACATACTACTTGAGAGATCCCACGCACCCACCAAAGTGGTATCAGAGCCAGTACAAAGTAAGTAAATTAAATTAAATTTTAAAAATTTTCTGCATATTTATTAATAATTTATAAGGTAGAAAGCAGAAAAACTAAAATCTAATAATAAAAATAAAAATTATCCTAAAACCCAAAAACTTTTAGTTTTTGTAGAAAGGTCACACATCCTATAAAAATTACTATAGGAACAATACTATAGAAATCTACTAAAAACTAGGGTATTTCACTAATTATTTCCTAAACAAGGGCATTTGACTAAATAATTTCAAAAAGAAGGTTACCAAGCCAAATAACTCCTCCCTCTCTCCTCCCCCCTCTCTCTCTCTCCTCTTTTTCTTCAGAAAACCCAATAGAACCCCATCGCTCGTCGTCGAGCCCACCACTCATGCCTCACCCTGCTCCTCCACTCACTGCCATGTGACTGCCCCCATCCCCGCAACCAGTCGCAACTGCAGCCCTGTGCTCGCCTCCACTGCAGTCACCGAAGCCACTTCATCTTCCTTCATCGCTCGCCTCTGCGCCTCTATCGATGACCACTGCCTTGTCGCTCCTCCTCCTCGCAACCCACCATAGCACCTCTGAAGCCACTGCGACCTCTCGCTCATCGCCTCCCTCCTGCCCCCTGCTCCGCCGCTCGAGCCGACACCAGAGCACCACCGTCAACGCATCATCGACCATCCCCCTGCCCTCGACCGTAGTTGCCTCGACTCCCAACATCTCGCCGCCAGTCGCGACCACCATTGTGACCAGTCACAGCCTTGCCCTAAACCAGAGCATCACCCTGCCATCCTCACGACGTCGTCGTCTTCCTTGCCATCGTCTTCCTCTGCCATTGTCGCTGCTCTCCCTCCGCAGTTGCATTCCATCGTAGCTCGCACCTGCAGGTCCTCCCCCTGTCGCAACTCCAGTGCCCCTGCCCTCGTCTTTGACCTCCAGTCGTGCCTCCCTCTCTCTCTTGCTGCTCGACTGCCTTCATCCACCACTCAGTCGCAACCGCACCCCAGAACCCATCGCCAGCCACCTACGACCCCTGTGCACCTTCACCTTCGACTGTCAACTTCCACCACTACACTGCAGCCACCCCAAGCCTCATCTTCTCTTCTCTTGCCTCCTCAGTGTACACCAGAACAGCACAAGCAACCAGACCTCTTGTTGTTGTCGTGGCTTTCGCTGTTTTTGTGGTCGATCTTGCTGTTGCCATCGATCTTGTCGTTGCCGCTCGCTGTTGTTACTGTCACCATTGTTTGCACGTGCTGTGGTTGCCGCCGTTGTGTTGTCGCTGCCGTCTCTTGTGTTGTTGCCTTTACTGTTGTTTGCCCCGTTGTGTGCACGTGTTGCTGTGGCGTGTTTAGCAAATGGTTGCAGTGCACGTAGTTTGCAGGTGTTGCCTTCGGGACGCTCGTCCCGTTATTCTCTTATTTTTATCGGAATCGTTGTCATCTCTAAATCAAGTATCTTGTACACTTTATTGTTCTGTACAAGCAATTTTTTTGACTTCCCACAATTAGTAGTTACATTTGATTATCGTAATTGAATCTCGTTACCATCCATATTCATGAAAAATGTTATTTATAAGTTTCAATTGATTGAACCACCGTATCTTTCCGTGGTTAAATCAGTAGTTATATACTGAATCGAATCAATCTATTTGCCTCTGTGATTCAATGCCCGTCAAAAGATCATAAATATCGATTTGCATATTTCTGCCATGCTGTTTGCTCTGACTTATAGCTAGAATTTGACCCAGTTTCTGTTAAAATAATGTAACCCCCATTAACGTAAATGTGTATTTTCTGCATTTCAATTTTATAAGTTTATTAATGTCAAATTCGGTTTTGGATTTTTATAATAAAGTCTTTTATAATCGAAAATTTTATTTATTCCGAATAATAATGCATTTTAACTTTAACTCCTATTTCTAATTGATCAACTATTATATTCGAGCCCAAATCAAATGTAATATTACTATTTAGATTATTTTAATAAATTGCTAAAACCAAATCTTAGTTATTATGTAATTTTATTAACTATTATTATTAGTGTTGTTATTTCGTTGATTGTTTATTATTTATTTATTCTATTCATTAGTTGCATTTGTAGTTATTTTCGAATGACTTTCATATTGTAATATAATCATATTTTGTATACGACATTGCTACTGTTACTATTATTCTCGTTATCTCATTATTATTACTAGTGTTATTGTTATTAGTATTATTATTATTATTGCTATTACTGTTATTATTATTATCACAATTGTTAGTTTTGATTGTTCTTCATTTAATGTGTGTGTGTGTGTGTGTGTGTTTTATAAAGCCTATTTTATTTAATTATCTCCCTATTGGATTTTAAACCCAATACCCATTCTTATTGGATCCTATATCATCTAACCCTAAACCCTAAACCCGCAACCCTATACTATATAACCTTAATCTCCTCCTAAACCTAATTAACCTAATCCTAAATCACTTTGTAAAACTAATAGCTGCCCAACCTCTTCTCCTACCTCCAGACTTCGAAATTGTCCCTGTGCTCCCCGCCACCCATCTCCATCAGCCTCGTTGTTGCTGCTGATTTCTTGTGTGGGAGTAAATAGATGAATTTGTTGATTCTTGAGGAAAACAATAAAGCTAACATGTCGACCTTCACCAGCGTGTTGACTCATTTCTCGCTGCTGCTGCGAACCTGCACAATGTTCGATACACCGGGATGGATCCCGGCTACGAACCCTCTGACACTCTTGTCAGTAATCTCAAAGATTATGGAAAGAGCTTTAGGTAGAAAAATATTGATTATCATGTCACGGTGGGGGGAGAGGGGTATTTATAGTCACCTTAGGAACCAGTTTCGAGATAAAGATAAATCACTACTTCTAGATGTTTATGGATAAGATGGAGAGGTTAGACTCGTTTCATGATAAGAGGTGGTTAAAACTGCTTCTTAGAGATAATCACGGATTTAAGTCCCTCTTTATTTATCTGGATTGGTTTGCAATGGGTTGCTACCCATATCCAGTAGGACAGATCCGTTTCTAGGCTTTTGTGTTGGTTTTTAACGGGTTGCCCAAAATTACTTTAGAAATTATCTGGATTTTTTCTAATTTTTTAATTATTTTTCGAATTTTTTATTCAATTTTGCAAAGAGATGAACTATTTTCAAAAAGTATCAATTAGTCGTTCTAATTAATAATTATTTATCCAGGAGCACGAAAATATTTTCCTAAATTTATAATTATTTTTAGAATTTTTAATTAATTTTCTTGAATTTTTAATTATTTTTTGCAATTTAAAAATAATTAATTCAAAATATAATTAAAATAAAAGAATTAATCAAACGAATATTGGCGTGGCACGATTTGGGGCGTTGATCTCATTGTTGGCGTGAATTTTGGAGTGATCTGATGGTGGATCTGTTGCCAAGTGATGTGGCGCAATCTAGATGCTCCGATCGTGAGCGCGCATCAGGAGGGGGCTGTTTTCCCCCCTCTCGCGTTCGGAGACACTTTTGCTCAGGGTTTGGCTCTGGGGGACGTGGCTCCATCTAAGCCGTTGGATCTATATCGAGCACGCCTTTTGCGGAGGGTTTTTTTTCCCACTTTCATGCTCGGAGCCATGTTTGCTCAGAGTTTGGCTCCGAGGAATGTGGCTCAATCTGGGTCATTGGATTGAGCCTGTCTTTCGAGGAAGTGTTTTTTCCCACTTTCACGCACGGAGCCACATTTGCTTGGAATTTGGCTCCAAGGGACATGGCTCAATCTGAGCCATTGGATTGGGAGCGTCTTTCGAGGAAGTTGTTTTTCCCTACTTTCATGCTCGGAGCCACGTTTGCTCGGAGTTTGGCACCGAGGGACGTGGCTCAATCTGGGCCATTGGATTGAGCGCATCTTTCGAGGAAGTGTTTTTCCCCACTTTCACGCTCGGAGCCACGTTTGCTCGGAGTTTGGCTCCGAGGGACGTGGCTAAATCTGAGCCATTGGATTGGGAGCGTCTTTTGAGGAAGTGTTTTCCCCCACTTTTAAGCTCGGAGCCACACTTGCTCGGAGTTTGTCTCCGAGGGACGTGGCCCAATCTGAGCCATTGGATTGAGCACGTCTTTCGGGGAAGTGTTTTTTCCCCCACTTTCATGCTCGGAGCCACATCTTCTCAGAGTTTGGCTCCAAGGGACCTGGCTCAATCTGGACCATTGGATTGAGCGTGTCTTTCGAGGAAGTATTTTTCCCCACTTTCACGCTCGGAGCCACGTTTGTTCGGAGTTTGGCTCCGAGGGACGTGGCTCAATCTGAGCAATTGGATTGAGAGTGTCTTTTGAGGAAGTGTTTTTCCCCCACTTTCACGCTCGGAGCCACGTTTGCTCAGAGTTTGGCTCCGAGGGACATGGCTCAATCTGAGCCATTGGATTGAGCACGTCTTTTGAGGAAGTGTTTTTTCCCTGCCTTCATGCTCGGAGCCACGTTTGCTCGGAGTTTGGCTCCAAGGGACGTGGCTCAATCTTGGCCATTGGATCTCGATCAGGCATGAATATTGAGACGATGTTTTCCCCAATTTCACGTTCAGAGCCACTTTTGCTCGGAGTTTGGCTCCGAGGGACGTGGCAAGATCAGGGCCGTTGAATCTCGATCAGGCGTGAATATTAAGACGAAGTTTTCCCCAATTTCACGTTTGGAGCCACATTTGCCTGGAGTATGGCTCCGAGGGACGTAGCAAGATCAGGGCCGTTGAATCTCGATCAGGTGAGAATGTTGAGACGATTGAGTGGTCAGCAAGTTTGTGGTGTCGTTTGAAATTCTGCCTTTACGGCTTCTGTCGCTTTGTATTCAGGGCTTCTTGGGCATTTCATCATTCTTGAGGGCCCAAATGCCTCAGAAGCCCAAGCAGCGCCCCTCAATTACTATAAGTCTTCACCCCCTACCCCATTTTCTCATTCTTCACTTTCGCTCTTTGAGAATTTGTTTTCACTCTTGGTGGCTCAACTAGCGGTCGTGGCCAAGCGCTTGTTTTTCCGGCGAAGTATTCCGACCGTCGCTGTCACATCAAGGTAAATATATATTATTTTTTATATACTCCACAAGATGTCTAAGGTTTCTTCGGGGAGTGAGACCTCCACCTCGGATCACGAAGGTCATCATCCTCTGGCAATACCCCTGAAGGTGGACAAGGGAAAAGGGGTGGCAGTAACAGTTAGCTCCATAATGATCATGGAGAAGGAGAGACGAGCAGGGGCCTTAGGTAGGCTCCTGGGCCCTTTATCAAATCTCAGCAAGGTTCGAGAGTATTCTGAAGATCTCCTGGCCAAGGTAGTGTACGAGAGAGCGGCCTCATATGACGAGAGCAGGCCGAGGGAACACTCCGAAGTTGACGACATCCCCACCATGTTGACGAAGAGGGATTTAGCGCGGATTCGAAGTAGCTTCTTGATACCGAAGGATTTCAGCCTTCTTCTCCCGGGTCCCGGTTTTTTAGCCTGCACACCTAGCTCCCCTGACATGTGCACCTTTCCTTTCGATGCCTTCTACGCCGGCCTCCGTCTGCCTCTTCCCTCGTTCATAGCTGAGGTGCTGTAGTGGTACGAGCTGAGTCCCGTTCAATATATGCCAAACATGGGGAGGCATGTGAACGGCTTCGTGGTCCAGTGCCGAGCGATAGGGATCACGCCTCAGCTCACCGTACTCCGAAGGCTCTACCGTATTCATCGGAAAAGTAAAGTTGAGTACCGATACTATTTGTCGCCTTACCAAGGTGTAAATCTGATAGACAACCCCGACTCCATCAAATTCTCGAAGGAGAAGTACTTCTTAATCCGAGACACCGAGCTGTGGAATATTCCCACAAGGTGGAGGGAGGAGGTGCCGAAGTGGGCGAAGGTCGAGCCGGCATTGACACCGGAGGAAGATGAGGTCGTGTCTAAACGCCTCGCTCGTGAGCCCCTGGGTTGGAAGGAGTTAACCGAAGAGGTCCTGTTCGGTGGGGGTCTCAGTCTGATCGACCCTAGTACGCCTCGCATTTTTTCTTTGTTTTTCCTTAGTTTTTTTCTAATTTTCCCTCATGTCTATTTCTCCCTCCCCTTCTTTTCTTGTAGAGACTCCGGACATGGACTTCAGGGCGATGCTTTCAGGTCGGCCGGCGGTGGCCAACAAGGCCCCCAATGGGAAGAAAAGAAAGAGGACGACCTCATGGCTGCCGTCTGCCAAAGTCGTGAAGGCCCCGGTGGTTAATGTGGAATCCGAACCACCTACCCCATCTACCTCGTCTGCTCGGGCTGCCGAGGGAACTTCTATCAAGCAAGTGATGGCACTCGAAGCTCCCCCTCTAACAGAGGCTACAGAGGCAATTCAAACCGAAGAGCATAAGAAGCTCTTCATCCCTGATTGACGTGTGATGAGGCACGATGGTTTTCTTGGGGACGTTGTGAGCTGCATGCAAGCAGTTCGGCATCTGCTGACCCTGAAGGACCGCGCCGCACTGAAGGCAGGGACGGTCGGCGACGATGCCCTAAAGATCGCCAAGGTGACCATGACGGTGAGTTAAGTCTCCTTCTCTTCTTCTTTTTAGGTTCTCACGTGTCTAAACGTGATTCTTTCTCCTGTTGACGCAGATCACTTGCCACTTCAGTCATATCATGGAGCAGTTTGCCGAGCAAGAAAAAGAGCTCAAGGCAGCGAGCGATAGAGATAGGTCGGAGCGTGCTAAATCTGTGAAAATGTACAAGGCAGAGAAGAGGTTGGCCGAGTCGCAGGCATCTCAAATCTAGCTCCTAGAGGCCACCTTGGCAGCGGCGAAGGAGCAGACCTCTTTGGAGAAAGAGAGGGCAGACAGAGAGGTAGAGAAAGCTGTCCAAGAGAGGGAGACGGCTACGAAGGCCATCGAGGATGCGGCGAAGGAGAGGGAGGCTGCGGTTGAAGCAGCGGCAGAGGCGATTCGGGCCGAAGCGATGCTGCACATGTGCACGAACATGGAGCGGTCCTATGCTCGAGCGCTATAGCACGTGGAGGTGCGTGTCCCCAGTTTCAACAGCTCGAGGTACTGCCTCTAAGATCTCCTCGAAGGCAAGACTGCTTCGGCAACCGAGGAGGTCGTCGAAGGAAGAAGAAGAGGACGAGGGGGAGGACGCCACCGAGGACCCCTGTGCCACCGAGGAGGACGGGCGTGGGATCACAGTGCCTATGGAGGCGCCTACGAAGTTGGTCCCCTGATCCCTTAATGTCTTGTGCCGATGTTTCTTTTTCTTTTTTAGTTTCTCTTCATTTTGGATGCCTAATAGCGGACTGGCCACCACTTCTTGTACCCCTTCTCCTTGATTAAATTAAATGAAGGTTTTCTTTTAAACATCTGTTGTGAAGTCTTGAAATAATTGTGTTTGTTTGATTTTGAATCGCATTGTAGTAGTTCCGCTTAGTCATAGTACCATTAAGTGGCCTCTCAATCTTAGTAATTTACGTGTTTTCTTTTGGTCGACTTCTCAGGTCAATGAACCACTACGTCTCCGTTCTGAGGTGGGTGTCGTCAAGTTGGGGCTAGCTCGGTCTCGAAAGTTACTCTGTAGAGCAAAACGGGAGGTGGGTCATTTGAGAGCGACCTTGGCTCGTCGAAACATTGAGCTGAGGCATCTTAAGGAGGGAACTCGTGAAGTGGAACCCGAAGGAGAGGAGTCCCATCCCTCAATGGCTGTCAGCCAAGGCTTGAGACTCAAATTTCTCCGTCACTCCTTGTTCGAGATGAGATCCGAGAGAGAAATTGAAGAAAGTGGTGCTCGAGAAGAGATTGGAGGCGGCACACCTTCGGAGGACTATCTCCGAAGCTTCTCGTGGGGGAAGCTTGAGCCGAATGCCTCGCCTGAAGGTCAAAGTGATGGTCGACTCGCTAAAGGAGTAGATCGTGAAGCTAGAGGGGGAGAACCTTCATTTGTGATGGCTTTCTGAGGGGACCTGTAATCCAGGTAATGATGATGGTAGCACATGTTAGAAGCACTTCTTGCCCTCAGAGTGAGTATGCCCAAGGAAGGTCGTTCCACGAGTTAGCAATTCGTTTGCCCCCTGTCTTGAGACATCCTAGGGACGCACAAAGCGGAGTGGCCAGCTCTTCAAGCGGAGCATCTGTCAGGGCGATTGTTAGACTCCCAGGTGCTGACGATGCTACTCAGCTCGCCAGCTTGGAGACTTCTACGGAAATGAGGCCACAGCAACACAGTGCTCACCGATCCCGCGTATTTCTTAATAGGAGCATCTCGTTCCCTATGAGGGGCTAGGGCAGAATTTTGTAATCTTGTAGTCTTCATTTCAAATGAGTTCAATCTCAAATCTTGATGAAATATTTTAAGTCTTTGGCCTGGAATTAGACTTGTACTTCAAATTTTGATGAAATAATATACCCATTTTCGAGTTCCTTGTGAGAATTTGTGTTTAGCTAATGTTTGCAAGAGTATCAATAGTTGTGTGAGCAATTCCGAATGGTGAGGTACTTTGTACTTGCTCGTTCGCTCGCGAGTAGCAAAAGCAGCATTGAACCAAGTGTTGGACTCCGAACTTGTCGTCTAGAGAGTATCAACAGTTGTAGGAGCAATTCGGAATGGTGAGCTACTTTGTACTCGCTCATTCGCGATTAGCAAAAGCGGCATCGAACCAAGTGTTGGACTCCGAACTTGTCGTTTAGAGAGTATCAACAGTTGTAGGAGCAATTCTGAATGATGAGCTACTTTGTACTCGCTCGTTCGCGAGTAGCAAAAGCTGCATCGAACCAAGTGTTAGACTCCGAACTTGTCGTTTAAAGAGTATCAATAGTTGTAGGAGCAATTCTGAATGGTGAGCTACTTTGTACTCGCTCGTTCGTGAGTAGAAAAAGCGGCATCGAACCAAGTGTTGGACTCCGAACTTGTCGTTTAGAGAGTATTAACAGTTGTAGGAGCAATTTCGAAAGGTGAGATACTTTGTACTCGCTCGTTCATGAGTAGCAAAAGCTGCATCGAACCAAGTGTTGGAATCCGTACTTGTTGTTTAATGAGTTTTTTGTAAGCCCAAAGGTAGTACAACCAGAATACTTAGAATAGAGAATTTCCAGGGGGGTAGATCACTTTTATTGTAAACAACTAAGCGACTGCTTCTAAGTTGCGAGCCATTATTACACTTAATAAAGAAAAGAAACAAACTTTAAAATGCTTTAACGAGAACGCTCTAGGAGAAGTTGCTTGGAGCGGTATTTAAATACCCTCTTGGTACTTCAACAAGTGCTCTGTGTTCCATGTCCTCGGCACCCTCTTGCCCCCGGGATCTTCAAGTTGATAAGCGCCAGGGTCGAAAACTTTGGAGATCTTGTATGGTCCTTCCCAGTTGGGTGCCAACTTGCCTTTCTTGCTGGGAAAAGAAATTGATAGCTTTCTGAGCACCAGATCTCCTTCTTTGAGATTAGTAGGGCAGACTCTCTTGTTGTAGGATTGCTCCATCCTACGTCGATAGATTTCTTGCCGAATGGAGGATCTCTCACGAATCTCATCGATGAAGTCCAAGTTGCCGTGAAGCTCGTTCATGTTTTGCTCTTCGTTGCAAGCAATCAAGCAGGGGGACGATAGACCCACCTCCAAAAGGATAACGGCTTCGGAGCCGTAAGTGAGGTTGAAGGGCAATTCTCCCGTGGGGGTCCTTTTCGTGGTGAGATAACTCCAGAGCACGTTGGGGAGCCGCTCTACCCATAACCCTTTAATCGATCTGCTCAGTCTCATTTTAGGCCGAAGTGAATTTGCCAATTGGCGTTCTCTACCTGACTGTTGGACTGGGGGTGGGAGACCGAGGAGAATCATTGTTGAATGCCCAGGTTTGCGCAAAAAGTGCGGAAGGCTGCCCCCGTAAACTGAGTTTCATTGTCTGTTATCAAGATTTGGAGCACGCCGAATCTGCACACAACGTTTTTCCAAAAGAAGCGCTGCACTCTATTCTCTATGATCGTTGCTAGGGGCTCGGCTTCGATCCATTTAGAGAAATAATCGATCGCCACAACAAGGAACTTTAGCTGGCCCGGTGCTGGAGGAAAAGGCCCAAGCAGGTCCATTCCCCACATTGTAAAAGGGATAAGACTAGACAGAGAGGAGAGCTGAGCTTGCAGTGGGCGGCAGATTGTTGAAATTTTTTGACACAGGCCGCATTGGTGAACGTGTTGTTCGGCATCGTTGAGGAGAGTGGGCCAAAAGTATCCATAATTCAAGATTTTGCTAGCTAGGGACCTTGCTCCCAAGTGCGCGCCACACATTCCTTCATGGACCTCCTTCAAAGCATACTGGGCTTCCTTTGGGAAGAGACATCTTAAGTAGGTTCTGCCGTCTACTTGAGTGTAGGAGCGTTTGTACATGACTCCCTCGATGAGAGTGTACTTCTCGGCTCTGGTTCGGATCTTTCGAGCCTCTTTAGGGTCTAAGGGAAGGAACCCGTCTTTGAGGAACTCGAGCAGGGGCCTCATCCAGTCTCCAAGTTCTAAGGGTAGTGTCTCCATAGGTTCGGGATCTTCCTCTTTGATGCTGGGCCTCATAAGGACTTCTATTAAGACAATCTACTCAATCCCTTGGAGGGAGGAGGAGGCTAGCTTTGAGAGGGTATCTGCCTGCGCATTCTTTTCTCGGGGGATTCGCTAGAGTTGTGCATCCTCAAAAGAGGCCATTAGTTCTTTGACTTTGGCCAAGTACTTGGCCATGTGACCATCTCGCGCTTCGTATTTCCCTGATATCTGGTTCACCACTAGCTGCGAGTCACTAAATATCTTGACATGCTTTGCCCCAGCCTTGCGAGCCATGCACAGGCCAGCTATAAGGGCTTCATACTCAGCCTTGTTTTTGGATGCCCTAAAGTTGATACAGAGGGAGTATTGGAGGATGAAATCATCTGGGCCGCCAGGATGACTCCTGCTCCACTCCCATCGGTGCACGAGGACCCATCAACACACACTGTCCAGAACGAGGGTTCCTTTATTGCTTTGCTGACATTGGAAATTGTGCTCTCTACTCTGAACTTCACTAGGGCTTGAGCCTTGATAGCGGTTCGAGGCTGATAGTTGATGTCATGCTGGCTCAGCTCGATGGACCACTTCATGAGTCGCCCCAAGGAATCGGGCTTGTGGAGGACTTGTTTGAGCGGCTGGTCGATAAGAAAGACCACCGAGTGAGACTGCAAGTAGGGGCAGAGATTTCGGGCCGTCATGACCAAGGTATTGGCCATCTTCTCTAGCTTTGGATAACGGAGCTTAGTGTCCCTAAGGACATTACTCACGTAGTAGATAGCCTCTACGTCTTGTCTTCTTCTCTTACCAAAACAGCTCTTAGGGTCTGCTCCGAAGCAACGAGGTATAAGTAGAGGACTTCCCCGGATTTTGGCTTGCTCAAGAGTAGGGGTTGACTAAGTAGGCCTTGAGCTGATCAAAGGACTTTTGTTGCTGTGCCTCCACTCATAGCCTTTAGCCCACCTGAGGGCCTTGAAGAACGGGAGGCACTTTTCTTCGGATTTGGAGAGAAAACACCCTATCGCCGTGAGGTGCCCGGTGAGTCTCTGCACATCTTTAACACTAGAGGGGGAGCCATGTTGAGTATGGACTAGATCTTCTCGGGGTTGTCCTCTATGCCCCTTTGGTTGACCATGAACCCCAAGAATTTGCCAGATGAGACGCCGAATGCACACTTGTTCGGGTTCAGTCTCATATTGTGTCTCCTCAACACATTAAAAGGTTCTTGGAGATCAGAGACATGATCCGATCTTCTGACGCTCTTCACCAACATGTCATCTACATAGACTTCCATGTTCTGCCCAATCTGTTCCTTGAAGACCTTGTTAACAAGGCGTTGATAGGTGGCATTGGCATTCTTAAGCCCAAAGAGCATGACCCGGTAGCAATATAGGCCCTGATCGGTGACGAAAGAGGTCTTCGGAATGTCAGGAGGGAACATTCTTATCTAATTGTACCCAGAGAACGCATCCATGAAGCTTAAGAGTTCGTGGTCCGAGGTTACATCAATCAGGGCGTCAATGCTCGGGAGTGAGAATGGATCTTTGGGGCAGGCTTTGTTTAGATCCTCCAGCTCCCATTGGCTTTCTTAACCATCACAACATTGGACAGCCATTCCGGATAGTTGACCTCCTGTATGAACCAAGCTCTAAGGAGTTTCTAAACCTCCACCTTGATAGCCTACTGGCGCTCGGGGGCAAATTTGCATCGCTTTTGCTGGAAAGGTCTGGCCCCCGAAGCGACACTAAGGTGATGCATGAAGAGCTCCTCGGAGATTCCTGGCATGTCAGTAGCAGTCAGGCGAAGAGGTCTTGATTTTCCCTCATACACTGGATAATGTCGGAGTGAACGGGAGGTGGAAGGACTTTGCTAATCTGGAATTTCCAGGTCGGATCTCCTTCTGAGAAGGCCTCCTTTTCTAGCTCATCGACCGGCTCCGATATAGGCGGGCTACTCCCTTGAGGAAGTTCAAGAGCTTCGAGGGAAAGAACCGGTCCTCCCACCGAGGTCATGTTGCATTTGCGGGCCGCCTCCTGGCTCCCTCTGACTTCTCCCATGCCCGCTGTGGTGGGGAATTTCATCTTCATGTGGTAGGCCGAGGGTCTAGCCTGGAGAGCAGCTAGGCCTGGTCGGCCCAGGATAACGTTGTAAGCTGCTTTCACATCCACTACCATGAAGTCCATCGGCTCGGTTCGGGTGGTTGGAGTTTTGCTAGCAGTTATGTTGAGGGTTATGACACCCTCGATCATCACTGGCACTCCGGTGAAACTGTGGAGGGTATAACTAGCAGGCTTCAGTCGATCCCTGGGTAGCTTGAGCCTGTGGAAGGCCTCTAGAAAGAGAATGTTGACTGAATTGCCATTGTCGACTAAGACCCAGCGCACGTCAAAGTTGGCCATGTGGAGGTTTATTACCAACATGTCACAGTGGGGGGTTCGGACGCCCTCTAGATCTCCATCTAAAAAAGTGACCGGGACCCCAAGGCCTCGGGGGGATGGTTTTGCACAGAATTTACTTCCCGGACGACGGCTTTTCAGGAGGAGTTCGAATCTCCCCCCATTAGGCCTCCATGGATGAGATGCAGGATGGCCTCTGGTTCGAAGTCCGGGGTCTTCGCGTGCCGCTCGGGTCGCTTATTAGCCCCCCTGGGGAGCAGAGGAGGATCTTCCCTGTCCTTTCTCACGAACCTAGAGAGTTTCCCTCTCAGAATAAGGGCCTTGATCTCGTCTTTTAGGGCCCGACAATCATCCATGTCGTGGTCATGGTCCCTATGGAAGCGGCACCACTTGTCCCTGTTTCTCTTTTTTCTCGTAGTGTTCATCTTTGGAGGTGGTGGGAGAAGACCCTCCCTCCCAACCTCCATCAGGATGGCTGAGACGCTCGCATTGAGCGGAGTGAACTTCTCGAAGCGAGGGGGGAGGGGCGACGCTAGCCTCCGTTGTCCTTCTAGAGCTTCTTAGCTCCTTCTTCTTTAGCACCTTTCCGTTTGTTCCCGGAGGACGATCCCTCAAGAGAGGGGCGGGAGAGAGCTTCTTCCGCTCGGATGTATTTCTCACTTCTGAGCAGGAATTTTGAGAAATCATGAGGAGGTTTCTTGGCAGGGGACGCTTTGAGACTGACGTTAGCGACATTGGATTGGAAGGCAGCAGAGGCCATGGACTGGTCTAGGGAGGCAATGGATCTGGCCTCCACAGTGAACTGTTTGACATAGTCTCTTAGCCACTCGCCCTTCCTTTGATGAAGTAGTAGCAAAGAGGTGCTCGTTTTTTCAGCTCGACAGCTTCCCACGAAGTGAGTGAAGAAGAGGCCTTTGAGCTGATCGTAGGAGAAGATGGAGGCCGGGGCTAGTCATGAGTACAATTCCCTTGCAGGCCCTTTCAGCGTGGTCGGAAAAGTTTTGCAGAGAAGCGCGTCCGACGCCTTGTGTATCATCATGAGAGTTTTAAAACTCTCGATGTGGTCAGCGGGGTCAGACATCCCATTGTATGATTCGAAATGAGGGGGCTTGAAGTTATCTAGGGCTGGTGCCTCCATTATGGCTCGGGAGAATGGAGGCCTACTGGGGCAGAAATTCCTCGCCCGCTGCTCTTCTTCTCTGTCCATTCGGCCAAGGTGCCTCTCCATCTCATGGAGACGGCGGTAGACCAAATTTCCCTCTGGTCATACCTTGCTGAGGCCCGGGACTCATCCTCGCACGGAAGGGGACTTGAAGTGCGACGACGATAGCTCGGGGCAAGTTGAGTACTGGGAGTACGACGCCGATAGCTCGGGGCAGGTTAAGGACTAGGAGCCCACTGTCCGTGGTCAGGAGAAACATTGAGGGCCCTCAGCACTGCTTCTTGAAATTGCTGGAACTCTGCCCTTGTAACAGGGGCCTCCTGCTCTCGGTGGTCCCGAGGGGCGGGTCGGCCAACTGGAGAGCGGCTTCTCCCTTGACGATGCTGTGGTGACTCCCTTTGCCTCCTTGGAGAGTTGGACCTTCTGCGATCTGGCCTGCGGGGGATCGGGCCCTAGGAGACCGAATCATCGGACCCCCCTGACATTCTCGGCGAGGGATCCCATCATGGGTCCGCCTCTCATATAAGCAGGTCCGAAGATCTACCCCATACTGCTTGTTGACGATGATGTGTCAGAGATCCTTCGGCGTAGGGGGACTGTGCAAGGCCATGGAGTCGAACGAGGGGTTGTGTATCGACACATGGTCGCGATGAGGAGGTTTCCCTGTCGACTCCGGTGGAAGGATCCCGCGGGATCCCCTTGTGTCCCTTGAGGAGCCTGCTGGGGCTGAGGTTGTTGAAGAAGAGGCCGTTCAGGCTGCGGTTGCTGGACGGGTTGAGGGAGAGGCTATCCAGGCTACTGGACTTGTTGAGTGGGGGCCTCCCGGACTGGAGGAGGAGAAGAAGCAGGAGTGGCCCTGCGGTTAGAGACTGTCGTCTTCCCTTTCTTGGGAGGCATGGCTTGAAACTAGTTTGGCTGATGAAATAGGACTGGATCGATGTCTCTGTTTTCCCACAGACGGCACCAATCTATCGCTGTTGATTTCTGGTGTGGGAGCAAACAGATGAATTTGTGGATTCTTGAGGAAAACAATAAAGCTAACTTGTCGACCTTCACCAGCGTGTTGACTCGTTTCTCACTACTGCTGCGAACCTGCACAAAGTTTGATATACCGGGATGGATCCCAGTGACGAACCCTCTGACGCTCTTGTCAGTAATCTCAAAGATTATGGAAAGAGCTTTAGGTAGAAAAAGATTAATTACCTTGTCACGGTGGGGGGGAGAGGGGTATTTATAGTCGCCTTAGGAAACATTTTCGAGATAAGGATAAATCTCTACTTCCGGATTTTTATGGAAAAGATGGAGAGGTTAGACTCATTTCATGATAAGAGGTGGTTAAAACCGCCTCTTAGAGATAATCACGAATTTAAGTCCTTCTTTATCCATCTGGGTTGGTTTGCAATGGGTTGCTACCCATATCAAGTTGGACAGATCCGTTTCTGGGGTTTGGGGCTTTGAAGAAAGACCCAGTTTCCCATTCGGACCTGTTTGTAGGCGGAATTATCGTTTTACCCCTGAGAGCTTTAAGATTCATGCCCGAATTGAACGATTCCGATTTAATCCTATTTTTAGCCATATCACTCATCACCGCCTCAATGTCTCCCTATCACCTCGCGCTTACTGCATCCACCACCTGCATCTCATCTTCACTCCCGAACCCATCATCCTCGTCATCTTCGCCACCAAACCCATTACCCATCACCTGTTCACCATCCTCATCATCATTCCCAACCCCCTACATCCTCCCATCATCGCTCACCTCAATCGACAGCCCACCGTTGACTGCTCCCCGCACCCCCGTCGACAGCCTCGCGAGCCCCCGCTCATTGCCACAACTATCTCAACCCATCCTCTATTTTTCTTCCAAAAATAGAGTGCTATCCCCCGCCAACCCATCCTGCTCGTCAAAGGCGAGTCCCCTCCTCGCTAGCACAATCGACCCCCCGTCCTCGTCCTCTGTTTTCCTTCTCGAAATAGAGATCGAGCACCCATCAGTCGAACTCTGTTACCGTCGCTACTCCTCCCAGATCACCGCCACAGTGGACCACTTCGAAGTCGATGTTGCCTCCCCAATCGCGACCGCCGCTACCACCGCGAACCAGTCCCCGACCATCGCTGCACCCGAGCTCCTCTGTTCTTGGTTCATGCCAACAGTGCATCAAGTCCAAATTTAGGCCATCCGATCCTCCTCTTGATCATCACGATCATGATCATCATCTTAATCCCTTGATCTGTGCTGTTGATCTCATCATCATCATCATCATCATCATCAAGATACTTGATCTCGACCGTTTGATCTCCTCGCAATGGTCGCCATCATCCGATCAGATCAGATCTTGGCCTCCCGATCTCTTCGCAATTCAGATCATCATCAGATCTGAACTTGATCACCTCAAACTGGACCACCCGTTTGATCTGATCTTGATCATCATCACCAGATTAGAGCGATCTCAGCCGTCGATCTTTCTTGATCTTGACCAATATCAAGATCCGCACTGATTCGATCCATTCAATCTCGATCGTCGATCAACGTCCTCGTCCAATCAAGGCAAGTATCTTATTGTACAATTCGTTGTTCTAGTACAAGCTTTTATTTGAAAATACCACAAGTAGATTATAGTTGTGACTCACATTTGGCTTATCATTTGATGATTTTATTTTACTTGTTGTCGTCCTTATCAATTCCATGATCATAAAAGTGACAATCTTTCATTGATATATTCGTTTCACAACTTTTTAGATCTATTTTATCATCTAATTATTTGAACACATGAAATTAAGAATCACCTTGACTTGTAGATGTGTGTTGTATGATGTATATGGTGATTTTACTTTCTTTTGAGTTGAGAAATAAATGTGACTTGCTGATTTGATACATATTACATCATGATTTGTATTAAACACCAAATTAGACTCATAATAGTCATTAATCATGCCACTTTTTATATAAAAGAAATCATTTATGTTGTTGTTCATGTCTTTGCTTGCTGTTTCGACCCCCATAACATCAGAATCTGGACTTGAGTTCTAAACATGAAATGTAACCCCAGATGTCTAGTTTACTATCCTTTTAACGGAATTGAATTCCTAGTTATAGTTTGTGAATTATCACTGTTTTAGTGCAGCTGTGTCTGAAATTTCAGATTCTTAAATTTGCTGCGTCACTCTGTTTTCCAATTTAAATTGACTATGCTACCTGTAAGATAATAACTTGAAATTTTGCATGCTAAGACTAGATACACTAGAGAACCTTTCCTATTTTTTTTGGAATTAATTGATGAAGTTTTAGACCTGTTTCATGCTTATAATCACAATTTTACAATTTCTGGTTGAACACAAAATCGGTGTAGTTTGCTATTTTGACACCAGTTGCTACTACTTTTATGTATCTTGTTTATATGATCTGGATTCAGCAGAGATTCTAGTTTCTAGATTTTCTGAAGGATCCAGATTTGCATTCCTGTGGTGGCGGGAATCTCAGTTTTGGTGCAGCAACGTCATGTTGTCCAGAATTGGAATTCTTGTCGTTCTTGATAATTTTAATTTGTTTTGACCCTCGAATGTACTTTCTACCTAGATCAAACGTGTTCCATGTTCTTGATCATGTTTACTTGTCCTGTTTCGCACACTTTCATGATTTTCTTGATAATAATAATAAATAACAAGTCGGGATTTAAGGAAAAGACCATAGTAGTGGACAATATAGGTAAGTGTACTCAGAAGGGGGGCCATGTTTCCCACTTGATACTTGTTTCAAAAAGTAGTTATATGATTATTCGGTTCATGGACTAGTTATATTAACACTTGCTTCATGAACTAGTATATTATTATTTGATTCATGACTTGTCATGTTATTACTTGACTCATAAACTAGTTATATGATTACCCGATTCAAGAAACTAATTTCTTGATACTTGATGCCTGAGTACACCGCCCTATCAAATCCACCACTAGGCCTAAACATAATCTGTTTGTAAGTAGCAACCATGTGGTAAAGAAATGGGACGCATGAAGTGTAATACCCTGACTTTTATATGGAAGATTATTTATTTTATAAGGTATACTTGTGCAATATTATTGACTAGTATTTTTCAACATCGTTTTATAAAGCATTAATTTACCTATTTTTACAAAATAACTAGTTTGGCCCAAATTGGTTTTAAACCCATGGATTGTAAACTCTCTTATTATTTTTCACAACTTGTATTGTAACATTTCTTACTTTTTATTCCCGGGTACACATTTGTGGTGTGACTTGTGCTTACACGTGCACTCAATGTACACGTGTAATAGGCACAATTTCTTGGCCGGTTTTTGGGAGAGGAGTGGCTTGAGTTGTGGGTAGTTATCCTGAGTTGTGGGTAGTTTTTACAACCCCCAAATCAATCTCAGCCCTTAATCCTCCAACTCCCTAATAGATCTCAACCCTTCATCTTATTGGTCTTCTAATATAAATACCCCCTACTTTCCCTATCTCTTTTGCACTAAAATTTCCCTGAGATTGTAAGAGTATCTGAGAGTGTGTGGGAGCTTTTCGGTGGAGGCAAGCCGCATTGCTGAGGAGTCGGAGTAGAACCAAGGAACAAGAAGTGTTGCGCTATATTGAAGGACTTGCGGGATTTCGATTTATTTCTTCATAAAAGGTAGGTGTTTCTCAGGACTTCTAATGTAGGAATAATGCTATGTTTGTCATGAAGTGTTACCATGTGGCAAAAGTGAATTGAATGCGGTAGAAATTGCTTGAACATGCTATTAAATTCGAGACAAGACTGACGGTACAGTCGACTGCCATATGAGCCAGTCGACTGATACGAGATATTTACTTTCATAATGTACTGATAAAGTGTGTGTGAATAGCCATGATGGCGTGATCATAAAATGTATGTCTTTCCCTATGACACATATGATGGAGGGAAGGTAAACAAACAAAAAGAACTGAGGAGATAAACATCTGAAGTTGTCGGCTCAGTCGACTGACTTGGGTTTAAGTCGACTGATGCTCGTTCTGAAAGTGATTGTTTGATAGTTCCCCGAATAAAGATATTTTATTTTGTGTAGACTCATGATGATGACTTGAAATTTATATCCCCATTGTCGTATGTAAGTATGAGCAATGTGAATACGGGTTTAGAGTAGTAATTTCTCTAAAGAGCATGTTAATAACTGGGAAAATTGTGTTGTGAATGCTACTGAGCAAGGGGTACTATGTTTATGGAACATGAATTGGTATATACTGTTAATTGATATCATGATGCAAGTATATGTAAAGAAATGTAAGTAAATTTCCAAATTAAAATGGATCTGTCCAGTCGACCGATGCATGTGACAAGTCGACTGATCTGGACTTAGAAATTATGCTGTTTGAAATATCCAGGACAGACGACTGATTACTGATCAGTCGACTGTTACGAGGATAGTATTGTGAATAAGAATTGGGCGGGACAGGCGACTGGTAGTGTACTCAGTCGACTAACCCGAACATTATGATAACCCTGTATGACTGTATAAGTCGACTGGTGCTCTTCCAAGTCGACTGTACAGAGTGAACTTTGGTATACTGGAATTCATGTTATTTTGCTGTTAGTAATGTCGAACCTTGTGATTTAAGTCAATGAACTCTGTTATGGATGCATGAATTGTGTAAATGAATCATTGAAGAGGATTGAGAATTAAATGAAATTATGAAATGTGAAATCATGATGAGAAAAGTCTGTGAGACTCTAAGTATGAGCTGATGATGCTCCATTGGATATTGTGAATGTGAAATTGAGCAGAAGAGTAGCTAAGTCTCCCCGGCAGCGAATGAAATGATATTGAGAATTAGACCAGGTTGGTCAAGTGAAATGAAATGATGAGTCCGGATGATGGAGAGGCTAACTCTAGAGGTTGATTTTCATTCATGATTCTAATTAAGTTAAAACATAGTGTGGAGGTGATGAAGGTGAGAGAAAAACATGAGTATGAGAGCTAGGGTACGGTGCGGGTGTGTGAGCCGCAGAATGCATGCTTGATGAGTCAAGACATGGCGCGGGCACAACTCAGTAATGATCGGACTCTAGTCATGCTTATGGGATGTTTTGGTGACTGCAAGAGGAGTGTGTTCAGGGAGGAGGCTGAATTGTCGCAGAATGCATGCTTGACGAGTCAAGACATGGTGCGGAATTCTACTCCAGGGGCCAGGATACATGTTTGTACTCATAGATTCATCTAGGATACTCATTGGAATTACAGTAGTAGAATAAGTCATGGCGGGGGATTGAACCCTACTAAAATGAAGATCGTTTAAGAGGCTTGCACTCGAACCTATGTAGTATGGGATGCATAGAATTCGAACAAGTGTGCATTAGTGTCATAATTAACTAAGTAAATTGCATTAAGGATTTAAGTGCACAATCACGACACGACATCATTAAAAGTTCCCTCTTATCTTCATGCTTATGCTAAACAAGTTTGTGATTTGTAAGAAATGAGATTCATTATACTGTTTCTGGCATAGAGAGGATGGCCATGTATAATTATCGTCGGTTGAATAAACTGACGTACCCACAGTGTTTTATGCAGGGTAATTACATGTAAAAGGAATGGATGCACAAAGAGTTCATTATGTTGATGTTCATTTATGTAAATATTGTATATTTTGCTTCCGCTGTGTAAATTTAAATGTAACATGTTGTAACTCTGATGTAAAAGTAAAGATTTTAAATTCCTTGTAAAATTGTATGTGAAGAAAGCGAAAAGATCCTGAAGAACATCTCGAATTCAGTAAATTGGGATTCGGGGCGTTACAGAGTGGTATCAGAGCCACGCTTTCTATGCTTTCACACTCGTACAAATTTATAAGGAACGACACCCTAGATGTGGACATTAGAGTGTGTGTTTGGATTTAGAGATTTAAATGTAAGTAACTTACATTTGTGTTGCTCTATGATTTATGCTTCTTCCTCTCTATTCTAAGATGGCTGATCACTTCGACCCTGCTGGAGGCGACGACTGGCACATTATTGAGGAAGAGTACCATCCTGGACAGGCTGATTCTGAGGACGAATATCACCCTGGGCAAGCTGATTCTGATGATGAGGAGTACCCTGAATCCCGCGAGATCACCCCACCGCCGAACTCACCTGATGATTCTTCTTCTTCTGATGAAGAAAAGGGACCAGCTTTGGGTAACGCTGTAGCTTCTCTGCAGAGGCAAGTGGATACCTTGAAGTATAGAGTTGGAGTTTTGGAGGCTCAGCTGGAGAAGCGGAATGCCGACTATTCTGTTCTTAGCCATCGGATTTGGGAACTTGAGAAGAAAAAGAACCTAACTGATGTGCTGAAGGATGAGGTGGATGAACTGCGGGATGAACTTCGAGCAGCGAAGAGGACCCGTAGAGATTAGATTGTCCTAGTTTCTACTTTCTTCTATTCTAATGTTAAGAAATGTTTTAATTCGAATGTATAAACTTTGAAATTCAATGAAATGGAAGTTGATTTAAATTCTTGTTTTATACTTCGAATTTAATGGATCTTTTGCATCAGAATATGGCGAGAAGGGGAACCAGGAATGGTGAAGGTTTGGACCTGGATGCCGAGTTTGCAAGGGTTTACCAGACGCTGAATGCAGTGGCTGCAAACCAAGGAAGGGGGCCGGTGAATCCAGTACCCGAGGCAATCAAGCTAGTGGAATCGTTCAAGAGAATGAAACCACCAGTGTTCGAGGGAAAGTCCGACCCGGATGCGGCCGATAACTGGATTCGGCAAGTGGAGACAATCTTCGAGGTGTTGGAAACACCGGAGGGCAGCAAGGTCAAGCTGGCAACTTTGCAGTTGGAGAAGGATGCGGCTGTTTGGTGGCAGTCGATGAAGAGGACTATGGGCGGCTTGTTGCTTGGCTGGGAGGAATTTTTGGAGGAATTCCGCAGCCATTATTTCCCCTTCGACGTCCAGGAGAAAAAGGCCATGGAGTTTCTGTCACTTCAGCAAGGCAGCATGTCAGTAAGGGAGTATGAGACCAAGTTCACTCAACTCTCCAGGTATGCTCCAGAATTGGTGATGGATGAGGCGAAGAAGGCTCGCAAGTTCGAGCATGGTCTGAGGCCGAGCTTGAGATCTCGTATGATACCCCTTGGTATCAGGAGATTCGATAAGCTGGTGAAGAGGGCGGCAGCAACGGAGGCGGATATGGAGCAGTTCCATGTTGCTCAGCACCAGAGGAGCAACTGGCAGTCTGGGAAGAGGCCCGCGCCATCGGGGAGTTTCAAGGGGCAACCATCTGCACAGAAATTCAAACCGACAGGGGCGAATGCCGTCAGTGTAGCTGGGAGACCTGGAAACGATGCAGGGAGACCTTCTGCAGTCACTTGCTTTAACTGTGGTGAAGTGGGACATTACCAATCTCGATGTCTCAAAGCACGGGCTGGCAATCACAATGTGCCAATACAGCAGACTGGGAAGAGGCCGTACCAGTCAGGGCGAGTATTTGCTTTGACAGAAGCTGATGCTGAGGAGGCAGATCAGGTTATCTCTGGTACGAGGGCTGATGTCTAGTGTGATTTCTTTTCATTTCTCCTTCCCGATCATAGTGTAAAACTGTTATGTAATGATGTATGTTATGTAACAGGAGAACTCTATATTAATGGAAAGGGAGCTGTGGTGTTGTTTGATACTGGATCCTCTCATACTTTTGTGTCTCCTAGATTTGCTAAAGTGTTGGGAGTTGAACCGAAGATTTTCCCAGGCAAGATCTTAGCAGTGGCTACGCCATCAGGGGAAACTTTGACCACTGATCGGTATTATGTTGATTGCGAGATAGTGATTGGGGGACGAATCTTCGGCATTGATCTGATCGAGCTGACTATCTTGGGAGTCGATGTTATCATTGGCATTGATTGGATGTCGGTGTACAGTGCAAGCATCGAGTGTAAGACCAAGATCGTGACAGTGAAGGCTCCAGGTGGACCTGAAGTCACTTTCCAAGGGAAGTTGAAGTGTTCTAAGCTGGTGGCAACTATCCGCAGGGAAGAGACTCCTGTGGAATTGCAAGGGATTCCTGTGGTTCGGGACTATCCGACTGTGTTTTTGGAAGATTTTCCTGGGTTACCTCCGCATCGTGATGTAGAGTTCAGCATCACTGTTCAACCGGGAAGTGCACCTATTTCTAAGGCACCGTATAGGATGGCTCCAGTGGAACAGGATGAGGTGAAGCGGCAGATTGAGGAACTATTGGGAAAAGGCTTTATTCAACCTAGTGCGTCACCTTGGGGAGCACCAGTGCTTTTGGTAAAGAAGGATGGATCGATGAGGATGTGTATCGATTACCGGGAGCTGAATAAAGTCACTGTTCAGAATAAGTATCCGATTCCTCGAATTGATGACTTGTTCGATCGTCTACAAGGAGCAGCTGTATTCTCCAAAATAGATCTTCGATCAGGATATCACCAAGTGCGAGTGAAAGCTGAAGATGTGCATAAAACTGCATTTAGAACTCGGCATGGGCATTACGAATTCTTAGTCATGCCATTCGGAGTGACGAATGCACCTGCAATCTTCATGGACGTGATGAACAGAGTTCTGAGGCCGTTTATTGATTCTTTCGTCGTGGTGTTTATCGACGATATTCTCGTGTACTCCAAGTCTGAGGAGGAGCACACTGAGCATCTGGCAGCAGTTTTGCAGAAGTTGGAAGAGCAGAGGTTGTATGCCAAGTTATCCAAGTGTGATTTCTGGAAATCTGAAGTGGCATTCCTAGGTCACATCCTTTCTAAGGAGGGAGTGGCAACTGACCCTCAGAAGATAGAGGCAGTGAGAGATTGGGCTAGGCCTACTACAGTAAAGGAAGTCAGAAGTTTCCTTGGGATGACTGGATACTACAGGAGATTCATTCAAGGTTATGCTCAGATAGCTGTGCCGCTTACCGAGTTGACCAAGAAGAATGCGAGCTTCAAGTGGACCGAGCAATGTGAGGCGAGTTTTCAGGAGTTGAAGGATAGACTGACTACTGCACCTATTTTGGCTTTGCCTAGAGCAGGAGTTGAGTATGATGTCTATAGCGATGCTTCACATCGGGGGCTTGGTTGTGTCTTAATGCAAGAAGGTAAAGTGATCGCATATGGGTCTAGGCAACTACGACCACATGAGAAGAATTATCCCACTCATGATCTAGAGCTGGCTGCGATTATCTTTGCTTTGAAGCAATGGAGGCACTACGTGTATGGTGAGAAGTTGAACATGTACACGGATCATAAAAGCTTGAAGTATATCTACCAGCAGAGGGATCTCAATCTAAGACAGCGGAGATGGTTGGAAGTGCTCGAGGATATGCGACCTGAGATCAAGTATCATCCCGGAAAGGCTAATGTTGTTGCTGATGCACTTAGTCGCAAGAGCAGTTTGGCCTGTTTGATTACGACTCAGAGGCATCTGATTGAGGAGTTGGACCGAGCAGGTATTGAGGTTGTCTTGCAAGGATTGGGAGCATCTTTATCTCAGTTGAAGCTTCAGCCTACTCTGAATGCTAGGATCATTGCAAGTCAGGAAGTTGATGCTGATATTCTGGAGATGAAAGAGCAGGTTAGCGCTGGCAGGTTGCCCGGTTTTCAGACCAGGGATGGAGTGCTGTGGTTCGGAGATAGACTGTGCGTTCCAGATCAGGCGGACCTGAAAGAGAGTATCCTTCAGGAGGCGCATGCTACTCTTTTGTCGGTACATCCTGGGAGTACTAAGATGTACAAAGACATCAAACAGCATTTCTGGTGGTCAGGTTTGAAGCGGGATGTGGCCGAATTTGTCGCGAGATGTGAGGTTTGTCAGCAAGTCAAAGCCGAAAATCAGAGACCCGGAGGTCTATTACAGCCGTTACCTATTCCGGAATGGAAGTGGGATAACATCAGTATGGATTTCATTACGGGATTGCCTAAGAGTTCTAAAGGCAACGATGCTATTTGGGTTATAGTCGATCGACTTACCAAGTCCGCTCACTTTTTGGCGATGAAACTCACAGCTTCGATGGACAGGTTGGCTGAGATGTATGTTGGTGAGATTGTCCGACTTCATGGCGTTCCTTCGACCATTGTGTCTGATCGAGATGCGCGGTTTACCTCGCATTTCTGGAGGAGTCTTCAGGCAGCTTTGGGTACCAAGACGGATTTCAGCACTGCTTTTCATCCACAGACCGATGGGCAGACCGAGAGAGTCAACCGTATTCTTGAGGATATGCTTCGGTGTTGTATACTAGACTTCGGAGGCAGTTGGGAAAGGCATTTACCCTTGGTGGAGTTTGCCTACAACAACAGTTTTCAGGCTAGCATCGGGATGGCGCCGTATGAAGCTTTGTATGGCAGGAAGTGCAGGACTCCTGTGTGTTGGTATGAGGTTGGGGAGCGTCAGTTGTTTGGTCCTGAGCTTGTGCAGCTGACTTCTGAGAAGATTGATCTGATCAGGAAAAGGTTGGTGGAAGCTCAGAGCAGGCAGAAAAGCTATGCAGACAACCGGAGGAGGGACCTTGAGTTTGAGGTTGGTGACTTCGTCTTTCTGAAGGTATCACCCAGTAAAGGTGTGGTTCGGTTTGGCAAGGGCGGGAAGTTAGCCCCGAGATTTATAGGCCCATATAAGATATTGAAAAGGATCGGGAAAACTGCTTACCGGCTTGAATTACCGGAAGAGTTGTCTCAGGTGCACAATGTCTTCCATGTGTCTATGTTGAGAGGTTATATTCCAGACCCGAGTCATCATTTGCCTGAAGTGCCGGAAGGTTTGCAGTTAGACCTGAATTACATCGAGACTCCTGTTGAGATTGTTGACCGTAGGGAGAAGGTCTTGAGGAATAAGACGATACCGATGGTCAAGGTAGTCTGGAGAAACCACTTGGTTGAAGAGGCTACTTGGGAATCCGAGGACAAGATGTTGAAGGACTATCCTGAGCTTTTTGCTTGATTGTCTTATTGTTTGTATCTTGTATATTGTATCTTTGCATTTCTGTATCTCTTGTGTTGTGTTTTTCTTCTTCTCATTCTTGGTTGTAGTTCCGGGGACGGAACTATTCTAAGGAGGGAGTGATGTAATACCCTGACTTTTATATGGAAGATTATTTATTTTATAAGGTATACTTGTGCAATATTATTGACTAGTATTTTTCAACATCGTTTTATAAAGCATTAATTTACCTATTTTTACAAAATAACTAGTTTGGCCCAAATTGGTTTTAAACCCATGGATTGTAAACTCTCTTATTATTTTTCACAACTTGTATTGTAACATTTCTTACTTTTATTCCCGGGTACACATTTGTGGTGTGACTTGTGCTTACACGTGCACTCAATGTACACGTGTAATAGGCACAATTTCTTGGCCGGTTTTTGGGAGAGGAGTGGCTTGAGTTGTGGGTAGTTATCCTGAGTTGTGGGTAGTTTTTACAACCCCCAAATCAATCTCAGCCCTTAATCCTCCAACTCCCTAATAGATCTCAACCCTTCATCTTATTGGTCTTCTAGTATAAATACCCCCTACTTTCCCTATCTCTTTTGCACTAAAATTTCCCTGAGATTGTAAGAGTATCTGAGAGTGTGTGGGAGCTTTTCGGTGGAGGCAAGCCGCATTGCTGAGGAGTCGGAGTAGAACCAAGGAACAAGAAGTGCTGCGCTATATTGAAGGACTTGCGGGATTTCGATTTATTTCTTCATAAAAGGTGGGTGTTTCTCAGGACTTCTAATGTAGGAATAATGCTATGTTTGTCATGAAGTGTTACCATGTGGCAAAAGTGAATTGAATGCGGTAGAAATTGCTTGAACATGCTATTAAATTCGAGACAAGACTGACGGTACAGTCGACTGCCATATGAGCCAGTCGACTGATACGAGATATTTACTTTCATAATGTACTGATAAAGTGTGTGTGAATAGCCATGATGGTGTGATCATAAAATGTATGTCTTTCCCTATGACACATATGATGGAGGGAAGGTAAACAAACAAAAAGAACTGAGGAGATAAACATCTGAAGTTGTCGGCTCAGTCGACTGACTTGGGTTTAAGTCGACTGATGCTCGTTCTGAAAGTGATTGTTTGATAGTTCCCCGAATAAAGATATTTTATTTTGTGTAGACTCATGATGATGACTTGAAATTTATATCCCCATTGTCGTATGTAAGTATGAGCAATGTGAATACGGGTTTAGAGTAGTAATTTCTCTAAAGAGCATGTTAATAACTGGGAAAATTGTGTTGTGAATGCTACTGAGCAAGGGGTACTATGTTTATGGAACATGAATTGGTATATACTGTTAATTGATATCATGATGCAAGTATATGTAAAGAAATGTAAGTAAATTCCCAAATTAAAATGGATCTGTCCAGTCGACCGATGCATGTGACAAGTCGACTGATCTGGACTTAGAAATTATGCTGTTTGAAATATCCAGGACAGACGACTGATTACTGATCAGTCGACTGTTACGAGGATAGTATTGTGAATAAGAATTGGGCGGGACAGGCGACTGGTAGTGTACTCAGTCGACTAACCCGAACATTATGATAACCCTGTATGACTGTATAAGTCGACTGGTGCTCTTCCAAGTCGACTGTACAGAGTGAACTTTGGTATACTGGAATTCATGTTATTTTGCTGTTAGTAATGACGAACCTTGTGATTTAAGTCAATGAACTCTGTTATGGATGCATGAATTGTGTAAATGAATCATTGAAGAGGATTGAGAATTAAATGAAATTATGAAATGTGAAATCATGATGAGAAAAGTCTGTGAGACTCTAAGTATGAGCTGATGATGCTCCATTGGATATTGTGAATGTGAAATTGAGCAGAAGAGTAGCTAAGTCTCCCCGGCAGCGAATGAAATGATATTGAGAATTAGACCAGGTTGGTCAAGTGAAATGAAATGATGAGTCCGGATGATGGAGAGGCTAACTCTAGAGGTTGATTTTCATTCATGATTCTAATTAAGTTAAAACATAGTGTGGAGGTGATGAAGGTGAGAGAAAAACATGAGTATGAGAGCTAGGGTACGGTGCGGGTGTGTGAGCCGCAGAATGCATGCTTGATGAGTCAAGACATGGCGCGGGCACAACTCAGTAATGATCGGACTCTAGTCACGCTTATGGGATGTTTTGGTGACTGCAAGAGGAGTGTGTTCAGGGAGGAGGCTGAATTGTCGCAGAATGCATGCTTGACGAGTCAAGACATGGCGCGGAATTCTACTCCAGGGGCCAGGATACATGCTTGTACTCATAGATTCATCTAGGATACTCATTGGAATTACAGTAGTAGAATAAGTCATGGCGGGGGATTGAACCCTACTAAAATGAAGATCGTTTAAGAGGCTTGCACTCGAACCTATGTAGTATGGGATGCATAGAATTCGAACAAGTGTGCATTAGTGTCATAATTAACTAAGTAAATTGCATTAAGGATTTAAGTGCACAATCACGACACGACATCATTAAAAGTTCCCTCTTATCTTCATGCTTATGCTAAACAAGTTTGTGATTTGTAAGAAATGAGATTCATTATACTGTTTCTGGCATAGAGAGGATGGCCATGTATAATTATCGTCGGTTGAATAAACTGACGTACCCACAGTGTTTTATGCAGGGTAATTACATGTAAAAGGAATGGATGCACAAAGAGTTCATTATGTTGATGTTCATTTATGTAAATATTGTATATTTTGCTTCCGCTGTGTAAATTTAAATGTAACATGTTGTAACTCTGATGTAAAAGTAAAGATTTTAAATTCCTTGTAAAATTGTATGTGAAGAAAGCGAAAAGATCCTGAAGAACATCTCGAATTCAGTAAATTGGGATTCGGGGCGTTACAGAGTGGTATCAGAGCCACGCTTTCTATGCTTTCACACTCGTACAAATTTATAAGGAACGACACCCTAGATGTGGACATTAGAGTGTGTGTTTGGATTTAGAGATTTAAATGTAAGTAACTTACATTTGTGTTGCTCTATGATTTATGCTTCTTCCTCTCTATTCTAAGATGGCTGATCACTTCGACCCTGCTGGAGGCGACGACTGGCATATTATTGAGGAAGAGTACCATCCTGGATAGGCTGATTCTGAGGACGAATATCACCCTGGGCAAGCTGATTCTGATGATGAGGAGTACCCTGAATCCCGCGAGATCACCCCACCGCAGAACTCACCTGATGATTCTTCTTCTTCTGATGAAGAAAAGGGACCAGCTTTGGGTAACACTGTAGCTTCTCTGCAGAGGCAAGTGGATACCTTGAAGTATAGAGTTGGAGTTTTGGAGGCTCAGCTGGAGAAGCGGAATGCCGACTATTCTGTTCTTAGCCATCGGATTTGGGAACTTGAGAAGAAAAAGAACCTAACTGATGTGCTGAAGGATGAGGTGGATGAACTGCGGGATGAACTTCGAGCAGCGAAGAGGACCCGTAGAGATTAGATTGTCCTAGTTTCTACTTTCTTCTATTCTGATGTTAAGAAATGTTTTAATTCGAATGTATAAACTTTGAAATTCAATGAAATGGAAGTTGATTTAATTCGAATTTAATGGATCTTTTGCATCAGAATATGGCGAGAAGGGGAACCAGGAATGGTGAAGGTTTGGACCTGGATGCCGAGTTTGCAAGGGTTTACCAGACGCTGAATGCAGTGGCTGCAAACCAAGGAAGGGGGCCGGTGAATCCAGTACCCGAGGCAATCAAGCTAGTGGAATCGTTCAAGAGAATGAAACCACCAGTGTTCGAGGGAAAGTCCGACCCGGATGCGGCCGATAACTGGATTCGGCAAGTGGAGACAATCTTCGAGGTGTTGGAAACACCGGAGGGCAGCAAGGTCAAGCTGGCGACTTTGCAGTTGGAGAAGGATGCGGCTGTTTGGTGGCAGTCGATGAAGAGGACTATGGGCGGCTTGTTGCTTGGCTGGGAGGAATTTTTGGAGGAATTCCGCAGCCATTATTTCCCCTTCGACGTCCAGGAGAAAAAGGCCATGGAGTTTCTGTCACTTCAGCAAGGCAGCATGTCAGTAAGGGAGTATGAGACCAAGTTCACTCAACTCTCCAGGTATGCTCCAGAATTGGTGATGGATGAGGCGAAGAAGGCTCGCAAGTTCGAGCATGGTCTGAGGCCGAGCTTGAGATCTCGTATGATACCCCTTGGTATCAGGAGATTCGATAAGCTGGTGAAGAGGGCGGCAGCAACGGAGGCGGATATGGAGCAGTTCCATGTTGCTCAGCACCAGAGGAGCAACTGGCAGTCTGGGAAGAGGCCCGCGCCATCGGGGAGTTTCAAGGGGCAACCATCTGCACAGAAATTCAAACCGACAGGGGCAAATGCCGTCAGTGTAGCTGGGAGACCTAGAAACGATGCAGGGAGACCTTCTGCAGTCACTTGCTTTAACTGTGGTGAAGTGGGACATTACCAATCTCGATGTCTCAAAGCACGGGCTGGCAATCACAATGTGCCAATACAGCAGACTGGGAAGAGGCCGTACCAGTCAGGGCGAGTATTTGCTTTGACAGAAGCTGATGCTGAGGAGGCAGATCAGGTTATCTCTGGTACGAGGGCTGATGTCTAGTGTGATTTCTTTTTCATTTCTCCTTCCCGATCATAGTGTAAAACTGTTATGTAATGATGTATGTTATGTAACAGGAGAACTCTATATTAATGGAAAGGGAGCTGTGGTGTTGTTTGATACTGGATCCTCTCATACTTTTGTGTCTCCTAGATTTGCTAAAGTGTTGGGAGTTGAACCGAAGATTTTCCCAGGCAAGATCTTAGCAGTGGCTACGCCATCAGGGGAAACTTTGACCACTGATCGGTATTATGTTGATTGCGAGATAGTGATTGGGGGACGAATCTTCGGCATTGATCTGATCGAGCTGACTATCTTGGGAGTCGATGTTATCATTGGCATTGATTGGATGTCGGTGTACAGTGCAAGCATCGAGTGTAAGACCAAGATCGTGACAGTGAAGGCTCCAGGTGGACCTGAAGTCACTTTCCAAGGGAAGTTGAAGTGTTCTAAGCTGGTGGCAACTATCCGCAGGGAAGAGACTCCTGTGGAATTGCAAGGGATTCCTGTGGTTCGGGACTATCCGACTGTGTTTTTGGAAGATTTTCCTGGGTTACCTCCGCATCGTGATGTAGAGTTCAGCATCACTGTTCAACCGGGAAGTGCACCTATTTCTAAGGCACCGTATAGGATGGCTCCAGTGGAACAGGATGAGGTGAAGCGGCAGATTGAGGAACTATTGGGAAAAGGCTTTATTCAACCTAGTGCGTCACCTTGGGGAGCACCAGTGCTTTTGGTAAAGAAGAAGGATGGATCGATGAGGATGTGTATCGATTACCGGGAGCTGAATAAGGTCACTGTTCAGAATAAGTATCCGATTCCTCGAATTGATGACTTGTTCGATCGTCTACAAGGAGCAGCTGTATTCTCCAAAATAGATCTTCGATCAGGATATCACCAAGTGCGAGTGAAAGCTGAAGATGTGCATAAGACTGCATTTAGAACTCGGCATGGGCATTACGAATTCTTAGTTATGCCATTCGGAGTGACGAATGCACCTGCAATCTTCATGGACTTGATGAACAGAGTTCTGAGGCCGTTTATTGATTCTTTCGTCGTGGTGTTTATCGACGATATTCTCGTGTACTCCAAGTCTGAGGAGGAGCACACTGAGCATCTGGCAGCAGTTTTGCAGAAGTTGGAAGAGCAGAGGTTGTATGCCAAGTTATCCAAGTGTGATTTCTGGAAATCTGAAGTGGCATTCCTAGGTCACATCCTTTCTAAGGAGGGAGTGGCAACTGACCCTCAGAAGATAGAGGCAGTGAGAGATTGGGCTAGGCCTACTACAGTAAAGGAAGTCAGAAGTTTCCTTGGGATGACTGGATACTACAGGAGATTCATTCAAGGTTATGCTCAGATAGCTGTGCCGCTTACCGAGTTGACCAAGAAGAATGCGAGCTTCAAGTGGACCGAGCAATGTGAGGCGAGTTTTCAGGAGTTGAAGGATAGACTGACTACTGCACCTATTTTGGCTTTGCCTAGAGCAGGAGTTGAGTATGATGTCTATAGCGATGCTTCACATCGGGGGCTTGGTTGTGTCTTAATGCAAGAAGGTAAAGTGATCGCATATGGGTCTAGGCAACTACGACCACATGAGAAGAATTATCCCACTCATGATCTAGAGCTGGCTGCGATTATCTTTGCTTTGAAGCAATGGAGGCACTACGTGTATGGTGAGAAGTTGAACATGTACACGGATCATAAAAGCTTGAAGTATATCTACCAGCAGAGGGATCTCAATCTAAGACAGCGGAGATGGTTGGAAGTGCTCGAGGATATGCGACCTGAGATCAAGTATCATCCCGGAAAGGCTAATGTTGTTGCTGATGCACTTAGTCGCAAGAGCAGTTTGGCCTGTTTGATTACGACTCAGAGGCATCTGATTGAGGAGTTGGACCGAGCAGGTATTGAGGTTGTCTTGCAAGGATTGGGAGCATCTTTATCTCAGTTGAAGCTTCAGCCTACTCTGAATGCAAGGATCATTGCAAGTCAGGAAGTTGATGCTGATATTCTGGAGATGAAGGAGCAGGTTAGCGCTGGCAGGTTGCCCGGTTTTCAGACCAGGGATGGAGTGCTGTGGTTCGGAGATAGACTGTGCGTTCCAGATCAGGCGGACCTGAAAGAGAGTATCCTTCAGGAGGCGCATGCTACTCTTTTGTCGGTACATCCTGGGAGTACTAAGATGTACAAAGACATCAAACAGCATTTCTGGTGGTCAGGTTTGAAGCGGGATGTGGCCGAATTTGTCGCGAGATGTGAGGTTTGTCAGCAAGTCAAAGCCGAAAATCAGAGACCCGGAGGTCTATTACAGCCGTTACCTATTCCGGAATGGAAGTGGGATAACATCAGTATGGATTTCATTACGGGATTGCCTAAGAGTTCTAAAGGCAACGATGCTATTTGGGTTATAGTCGATCGACTTACCAAGTCCGCTCACTTTTTGGCGATGAAACTCACAGCTTCGATGGACAGGTTGGCTGAGATGTATGTTGGTGAGATTGTCCGACTTCATGGCGTTCCTTCGACCATTGTGTCTGATCGAGATGCGCGGTTTACCTCGCATTTCTGGAGGAGTCTTCAGGCAGCTTTGGGTACCAAGACGGATTTCAGCACTGCTTTTCATCCACAGACCGATGGGCAGACCGAGAGAGTCAACCGTATTCTTGAGGATATGCTTCGGTGTTGTATACTAGACTTCGGAGGCAGTTGGGAAAGGCATTTACCCTTGGTGGAGTTTGCCTACAACAACAGTTTTCAGGCTAGCATCGGGATGGCGCCGTATGAAGCTTTGTATGGCAGGAAGTGCAGGACTCCTGTGTGTTGGTATGAGGTTGGGGAGCGTCAGTTGTTTGGTCCTGAGCTTGTGCAGCTGACTTCTGAGAAGATTGATCTGATCAGGAAAAGGTTGGTGGAAGCTCAGAGCAGGCAGAAAAGCTATGCAGACAACCGGAGGAGGGACCTTGAGTTTGAGGTTGGTGACTTCGTCTTTCTGAAGGTATCACCCAGTAAAGGTGTGGTTCGGTTTGGCAAGGGCGGGAAGTTAGCCCCGAGATTTATAGGCCCATATAAGATATTGAAAAGGATCGGGAAAACTGCTTACCGGCTTGAATTACCGGAAGAGTTGTCTCAGGTGCACAATGTCTTCCATGTGTCTATGTTGAGAGGTTATATTCCAGACCCGAGTCATCATTTGCCTGAAGTGCCGGAAGGTTTGCAGTTAGACCTGAATTACATCGAGACTCCTGTTGAGATTGTTGACCGTAGGGAGAAGGTCTTGAGGAATAAGACGATACCGATGGTCAAGGTAGTCTGGAGAAACCACTTGGTTGAAGAGGCTACTTGGGAATCCGAGGACAAGATGTTGAAGGACTATCCTGAGCTTTTTGCTTGATTGTCTTATTGTTTGTATCTTGTATATTGTATCTTTGCATTTCTGTATCTCTTGTGTTGTGTTTTTCTTCTTCTCATTCTTGGTTGTAGTTCCGGGGACGGAACTATTCTAAGGAGGGAGTGATGTAATACCCTGACTTTTATATGGAAGATTATTTATTTTATAAGGTATACTTGTGCAATATTATTGACTAGTATTTTTCAACATCGTTTTATAAAGCATTAATTTACCTATTTTTACAAAATAACTAGTTTGGCCCAAATTGGTTTTAAACCCATGGATTGTAAACTCTCTTATTATTTTTCACAACTTGTATTGTAACATTTCTTACTTTTATTCCCGGGTACACATTTGTGGTGTGACTTGTGCTTACACGTGCACTCAATGTACACGTGTAATAGGCACAATTTCTTGGCCGGTTTTTGGGAGAGGAGTGGCTTGAGTTGTGGGTAGTTATCCTGAGTTGTGGGTAGTTTTTACAACCCCCAAATCAATCTCAGCCCTTAATCCTCCAACTCCCTAATAGATCTCAACCCTTCATCTTATTGGTCTTCTAGTATAAATACCCCCTACTTTCCCTATCTCTTTTGCACTAAAATTTCCCTGAGATTGTAAGAGTATCTGAGAGTGTGTGGGAGCTTTTCGGTGGAGGCAAGCCGCATTGCTGAGGAGTCGGAGTAGAACCAAGGAACAAGAAGTGCTGCGCTATATTGAAGGACTTGCGGGATTTCGATTTATTTCTTCATAAAAGGTGGGTGTTTCTCAGGACTTCTAATGTAGGAATAATGCTATGTTTGTCATGAAGTGTTACCATGTGGCAAAAGTGAATTGAATGCGGTAGAAATTGCTTGAACATGCTATTAAATTCGAGACAAGACTGACGGTACAGTCGACTGCCATATGAGCCAGTCGACTGATACGAGATATTTACTTTCATAATGTACTGATAAAGTGTGTGTGAATAGCCATGATGGTGTGATCATAAAATGTATGTCTTTCCCTATGACACATATGATGGAGGGAAGGTAAACAAACAAAAAGAACTGAGGAGATAAACATCTGAAGTTGTCGGCTCAGTCGACTGACTTGGGTTTAAGTCGACTGATGCTCGTTCTGAAAGTGATTGTTTGATAGTTCCCCGAATAAAGATATTTTATTTTGTGTAGACTCATGATGATGACTTGAAATTTATATCCCCATTGTCGTATGTAAGTATGAGCAATGTGAATACGGGTTTAGAGTAGTAATTTCTCTAAAGAGCATGTTAATAACTGGGAAAATTGTGTTGTGAATGCTACTGAGCAAGGGGTACTATGTTTATGGAACATGAATTGGTATATACTGTTAATTGATATCATGATGCAAGTATATGTAAAGAAATGTAAGTAAATTCCCAAATTAAAATGGATCTGTCCAGTCGACCGATGCATGTGACAAGTCGACTGATCTGGACTTAGAAATTATGCTGTTTGAAATATCCAGGACAGACGACTGATTACTGATCAGTCGACTGTTACGAGGATAGTATTGTGAATAAGAATTGGGCGGGACAGGCGACTGGTAGTGTACTCAGTCGACTAACCCGAACATTATGATAACCCTGTATGACTGTATAAGTCGACTGGTGCTCTTCCAAGTCGACTGTACAGAGTGAACTTTGGTATACTGGAATTCATGTTATTTTGCTGTTAGTAATGACGAACCTTGTGATTTAAGTCAATGAACTCTGTTATGGATGCATGAATTGTGTAAATGAATCATTGAAGAGGATTGAGAATTAAATGAAATTATGAAATGTGAAATCATGATGAGAAAAGTCTGTGAGACTCTAAGTATGAGCTGATGATGCTCCATTGGATATTGTGAATGTGAAATTGAGCAGAAGAGTAGCTAAGTCTCCCCGGCAGCGAATGAAATGATATTGAGAATTAGACCAGGTTGGTCAAGTGAAATGAAATGATGAGTCCGGATGATGGAGAGGCTAACTCTAGAGGTTGATTTTCATTCATGATTCTAATTAAGTTAAAACATAGTGTGGAGGTGATGAAGGTGAGAGAAAAACATGAGTATGAGAGCTAGGGTACGGTGCGGGTGTGTGAGCCGCAGAATGCATGCTTGATGAGTCAAGACATGGCGCGGGCACAACTCAGTAATGATCGGACTCTAGTCACGCTTATGGGATGTTTTGGTGACTGCAAGAGGAGTGTGTTCAGGGAGGAGGCTGAATTGTCGCAGAATGCATGCTTGACGAGTCAAGACATGGCGCGGAATTCTACTCCAGGGGCCAGGATACATGCTTGTACTCATAGATTCATCTAGGATACTCATTGGAATTACAGTAGTAGAATAAGTCATGGCGGGGGATTGAACCCTACTAAAATGAAGATCGTTTAAGAGGCTTGCACTCGAACCTATGTAGTATGGGATGCATAGAATTCGAACAAGTGTGCATTAGTGTCATAATTAACTAAGTAAATTGCATTAAGGATTTAAGTGCACAATCACGACACGACATCATTAAAAGTTCCCTCTTATCTTCATGCTTATGCTAAACAAGTTTGTGATTTGTAAGAAATGAGATTCATTATACTGTTTCTGGCATAGAGAGGATGGCCATGTATAATTATCGTCGGTTGAATAAACTGACGTACCCACAGTGTTTTATGCAGGGTAATTACATGTAAAAGGAATGGATGCACAAAGAGTTCATTATGTTGATGTTCATTTATGTAAATATTGTATATTTTGCTTCCGCTGTGTAAATTTAAATGTAACATGTTGTAACTCTGATGTAAAAGTAAAGATTTTAAATTCCTTGTAAAATTGTATGTGAAGAAAGCGAAAAGATCCTGAAGAACATCTCGAATTCAGTAAATTGGGATTCGGGGCGTTACATGAAGTGCTACCTAGATAGAAATAAACAATAGACTTAAGAAATCACTTGCTACTTGTACACACTTGACACCTTACTTGATACTTGTTACTTGATACTTGTTATTTGATATAGTTACATGCACGCTTGTTACTTGTTCCTGCTACTTGTATTTGTTACCCGGTCCATTTACTTGATTTGTTTCACTTGCTAACTAGTCTCTTGAACTTTACTACTTGTTGCATCTCTGTCATATCATGTTGTATACTCTTGATTCTAAATCTTGTTTCATATTTTCTTGCACTTGTTTTTATACCCCTTGCTTGTACTACTTGCGGCCCGTAACTTTCACTAAGGGTGTCTGTCTTTGTTTCTCCATTTTTCTTCTGCATGATAAATACAAGCTTTGGAAATCAATTTCCTGCTGGAGTTGGTGAGGAAACATTCTAGGCTTCGCTTGGGAAACTTGCCTTAGTTATTTTGTATTTGAGTTGTTTAATTCTTGTTGCTATTTAAAACTTGTAACAGACTTGTAGTCCCGAAGCTTTTTACTTTTGATCCAGATCTTGACTTTAATTGGGATATTTATATTTGTTTCAAATATTTTTTGTTGATTAATAAATTATTCATGCATGCATGGTTGAGTATATTTTGCTATATTTCTTGTTATGATGCTGAGTCGATCCTACAGCTTATGAATGTTGAAAATCATTCGTTGGGCTTTGTCACATACTCGTATACCGTATTCCTTTCGGGAAACGGGGCGTGACAAATATGTTAGAACGTTATAAATACGAGTTTTAGCCCCCTGAGTCTAGTTTATAGAACTTCTGACGGATCTGAAATCCGATGTGTAGTTTGCAAGATATACTATTTTTAGTGTTGTGGCATTTTTAATTCCAGATTACTATTTTGAAACGTATTTTCTCGAATAACTAAGTTAAATATCATGCTAAAAGTACAATTAAGACCTGATATTTACCAGTATGTTACTAAACATGATTGGGAATTTATTTACGACTTTTATGAGATTTTTAAGCAATTTTACAGCCACTTTATATATATAAGAATTTGACCCTAGTCTGCTGCCTGAATAGTAGATCAGTAAAGAACTGTCTGGTTGACCTAGTTTCTTTTAATATAATATGTTGTGTGAATATTCGTTGGATCCGGCATAAAGTTTTTTTTCTGAAACCTCTAACGGTACCTGATTCGCTTTCCTGTAGCAATGGGAAAGTGAATTTTTGTACAACAATGTATTACTGTCCAGAATTGTGACATCATGCTCTTATTTGTAAATATGTTTATTTTCTTGCTTTTAATTAATTAAACTTGCAATCATGCATTGCATAGCTCTTGATACTCCTTGATCCTGTCCTGATACCCGTTCTCCTCGTGCATGTTCATGTTGATTATTGTAAAAAGTATAACAAGCCGAGGTAATAAGGGGAAAGAATATAATAGTGGACAATATAGGAAAGTGTACTCGGAATAAGGCACATGTTTCTCATACTAGTGACATTGTACATGTTTACATGATATGATATGATTCCTGGTTACATGATATAATTCCTAGTTACATGATATGATATGATTCCTGTTAGTGTCACTGGAAGATCCGAGTACATGACCCAATAGAATTCACTATTAGAGTCTAAACGTTAACTTGATTGTATGCACCCGAACCTGTGGTATGGGACGCAGGATTGCGTGATTAGTTAGGATTTATAAAAGATTGCTATGCTTGAGATTAACACTGAACACATGCATGATTCATGATTCCAATTACATGTTACCTATTACAAGTTTACATGATTCCGGTTGACAAGTTACATGATTCTTGATTACAAGATTATATGATCCAGTTTACAAGCTTACAAGTTTACAAGTTTACATCACTCCCGTTACAAGTTTGCATTATTCCCATTTACACGACATGTTTCCTATTACACGATTCCTTGTTCCTGATTAGTTACACTTTGAGACTTGTTCCAGTTGTTACTTGCATTACACTTGATCATGATGTATTACAATTACATTTCCAGTTCTTATTGCTTTTCCTGTTATACCTGTTCTTGTTCCTATTTGCTTGTTACTACTTGTGGCCCGTAGCTTGCTCTAACGAGTACTCCATCCATCCTTCTTTTGAGTTATGTTATACAGGTACAGACGATGGTTCACTGAAAGAACTTGTCGAACTACCGTATTGCATATTCTCGGGCTATTTGGTAAGATCTTGTATCCCATATTTGGTTATTGTATTATATTCTTGTTTATGTGATTATTATTGTACTGTTGAGCTTACTGGCATTGTACAGCTTATAGATGATATGAGTTGGCATACTTATATCATTTATTGGGCCTTAGTTATGTGCATGTGTTCCCGTATAATGGGAAGTGGGGTGTGACATAGAGATACTGAAAAAACCAAATAAAGCAATAATTGAAACAGTTCCACATCAAAAGTGGAAGACCTAAAGGTTCTAAAGATTCAGCTACCAGGAAGAGGAGATTAAATAACATAACACACACACTGATGATCATGAATAAGCAGCTCTTTAAGTAGCATCTCCTGTAGAGATAGTTCATGACGGTCTGAAAGATGTCTTGAACCAAATATTCAATTTCTCCAAAACAAAGCATATTGCTCCGGTCGAGGATATGCCTCAAGAAGAGACTGAGAAAGCAGTACAGGTACCCAATAATAATGAGAAATCTATGTTTTACTCATACACGGGAGAAACTTGGAATCAAAATGAATTTGTCATGGATGACATTTTCTCATATGCAGTAGCAGATGAGATTAAAAAGGGTGATGAAAATGAGGATTATACTGAACCATGAACAATCCTTGAATATCAAAAGATGCAAGATTGGCTAAAATGGAAGGATGCGATTCAAGCGGGATTAGATTCCCTCCCAAAACTTGGTGTGTTTAGTCCTACAGTACAAACTCCAAAAGAAATAAACCATGTAGGTTTTAAATGAGTGTTTATAAGAGAAACAAATAAAAAGAATGAGATCCAACGTATAAAGCACGATTAGTTGCTTAATGATTCTCACAAAAACCAGGAATAGATTATGAAGAAACATATTCTCCAGTCATGGACATCATCACATTTAGATATCTAATAAGTCTTATTGTTTCTAAAAAAACTCGATATGAGACTCATGGATGTGATGACAGCATACCTATATGGTAACCTAGACAGTGAGATATATATGAAAATCCCCAAAAGATTTAAATTACCAGACACCAAGTCTAGAAATACGCACTGTATTAGATTAAAACGAGCCTTATATGGACTAAAACAATCTGGAAGAATGTGGTACAATCGGCTCAGTGAATGTCTAGGGAAGGATATAATGATGATCCTATATGTCTGTGCGTATTCATAAAGAAATCCCCCAAGGAATTTGTCATAGCAGCCGTCTTTGTAGATGATATAAACTAGATCAGATCTCCTGTAGAGATTGAACTGCTAACTATCTTAAGAAAGAATTTAAGATGAAAGACTTGGGCGAAACAAAATTTTCTCTCGGCTTGCAGATCGAGCACAGTAAAAATGAAATTTTACTACATCAAGCTATGTTGAAAATCTCCTAAAGAGATACAATATGAGTGATTGTCATCTACTCAGTACACCTATGGTGGTCAGGTCATCAGAAGTTGACCAGGATCCATATCGCCCGAAAGAAAAAATGAAGATGTTTCTAGAACATGAAGTACCATATTTGAGTGCAATAGGCGCACTCCTCCATATCGGCCGAAAGAAAAAAAATGAAGATATTCTAGATCATGAAGTACCATATTTGAGTGCAATAGGCGCACTCCTTTATTTAGGATAGTGCACTAGACCTGTAACACCCCGAACTCCAATTCAGTCTGAATTCGAAGTTCCACAAGATCTTTACACTTCACTTAGTACAATTTTACAAGGAATTAAAAATTTTTTATACAACAATGTTTACATCAACACAGCGGAAGCAAATTACAACATATTTCATGAATAAAATAACACTTGGAAACAATTCTTTAAGCAGCATTCTTTCTTTAGTCTTTTCATTCAATTTATCCTGCATAGAAACTGTGGGCACGTCAGTTGCATACAACTAACGCTTGGATATAATACATCAATTTCTCTTACTTAGAAAGCACACACTTGTCACAAACAAAGCTAAGGGAGACTATCTTATTGATGTCGTGTGTGAATGTGCACTTAGTCCTTAATGCAGTTATTTGTATTTAATGACACTAATGCGCACTTGTTCGGATATTATGCATCCCATACTACATAGGTCCGAGGGCAAGCCCTTAATCGTTCTTCATCTTGTAGGGTTGATTCTCTCGCTATGAGTTAAACTACTACGGCAACTACGGCAAGTATCTTAGATGTTCTATGAATTACGAGACCATACCCAGACAGCCTAGAGAGGAATCCCACGTTATGACATGATGCATCATGCAGAAAACCTATGGATAATTCGCCTCCGTCATGGAACAATGGCACTACGTAGTCACCAAACACCCCACAAGCGTCACCACGGTCCCGATAATTCTGGAGATGTATCCACGCCATGACATGACACATCATGCTGGCAGCCTGTAAATACTCTCACACCGTAGATCCGAGGCCTTCATACTTGTGTTTTTCTCTTACTTTCATCACATCTCCACTATGTGTCTAATCCTTAGATAATTGAATCATGAATAAAATTACTATCCTAGAGTTAGTGTTACCTCTACACCGGTCTTAAACATCAACTGTTAATCATGACCCAAATCTTGGTCTTTTATCATCACATTTCTCTTTCAAAGTTTCATTCATGCCGATGTAAGGACTTAGCTAAACTTTAGTTTCAACCTTTTTTCATGTTCATAAAAATGAGAGTTCATATTCACAAATTTCTACATTTCATCATGATTCTTTTACTTCAATTTCCATACACACTTGCATAATTTCACAACGAATTTCATTTATTATCTTACTCAATTTTTGCATGCCAAAAATCTCATTTTAAATTTCTACACCAAAATTATTTCAAAAAACATTTGTTTTAATTAATCAAAATCATATTATAAGAAACTTTATTAATTTCTTCTTCAAAATTACTTCTAATTCCCATTATAATAAGTCAAATATTTTAGAAATAATTTTCATGAAGTCTAGGTATTTTTAGAAGAACTCTAATATTTTTTCCTCATTTTTATACTTAAAATACTCAAAAAATCGAATTAATTTTAAAAAAATGAAAAACCACAAACAAAAGGGCCAAAGGCCGGATTCGAGCCCAGGCCAAACCCCCCGCTCATGAACAGTAACCGACCCAAAGCACACCCTTCGACCAGAAAGGCCAGAGTGACTAACCGTTATAGAATGGGCTTAAGATATACTTAGGGTCTAGTTTTCGGATTCGAATAAAAATTGAATTGTCAGAAAAACAGAGTCTCTTAGGAGACTCGAACCCAAGGCCAGTAGCTCCGCTCAGCTACAGTAACGCACCCAAAGACCAGTAGGTCTTGAATGACTAATCGGTATAAGGCTCAGTTAAATTATTTTTGTATGGATTGCACTGTGTCTGGTTCTTCCTTTAATAAACTCGATTTTTCTCAATTAATTTGTACTTATAAAAAAATCTATAACTTCTCCAGAATATATTTCTTTGAAAAACAGAAACTTATATTTTCTTAGATTGTCAAAATCTCATCTTTAAACACATAGTAGACTATTTCCCTTTAGTTCTTTGAAAAAGCGGAGCATTAATACATTTTCGACATAGAAAAATTCCTTTTTAGATAAATCTTTTTATTTACTTGTTCCCCATGTGTTCACAATAAGTTTGTACAATTTCTCTTCATTCTTTAATAAAAATCAAAGCCCTTAAGTTAATTTTATCTTTACAAAACTAATCATTTTCTCATGTTTCAAAGAGACAACATAAATGACAATCTAGTGAATAATATTACTCATACAACACAGTTAAAATCAACACTTATTGCAACTAATCAATTTATTTCACAATCCATGGATATATTATTTTTCTTTCTACAATTCATTTATAAGCACAATTTTCATATTATCATGATTCATCAATTCATATGTATTCTAGCATGCAAATATATTACAAAGCATCATAACAAATCTTAATTAACACATTCCAATTCATCTTACTAGTGCTTCTATTCTTACTAGTCTCTTCAAACAAGTATAAGGCAACTTTTCCTACTTGTTTCTAACATATTCACGATTTAAAATCCTAGCATGGCATCTATGTTAGAAGTTTGAGAAATCACCTACCTTATGAAGAACAAAAGAAAACTCCTAAGAACTCCTTGAAAACACGATCGGCTCCCTTCTCCTCCTAGTTTGTACCACAAAACTCGAGCCTTCTCCTCCTTGCTAGTGTGAACCCGAGCCTCCTCCTTGATGCTTTGGCCGGCCACCCAAGTACAAGAGCACACAACACCCAAACACTCAATCTTTCACTCACATAACTCTTTCTTTTCCTCACAATTGCTTCTTTTCTTTTCTCTTTCTCTTTGAAATTTCTAATGCAAATGACAAGAGTGATGTGTGTGTGTGTGTGGGGGGGGGGGGGGGGGGGGGGGGGTGGTATTTATACACTTTACAAGAGTGGATGAAGGGTTGAGATGAGTTTAGATGAAAGGCTATGATGCATTTGGGAGTTAAAAGAACTACCCACCATCACATAACCACCCCTCCACTCTCTCCATCTCTCCCACTCTACAATCCAAGGCCGGCCACCCCTTCTCATCAAATTACACGTGCCTCATTATGCATACTACAAATTAGTTGTTCATTAAATTGTTAATTTATTTGTTACTTAATCAAGTCTACACTACAAGTTGTATTAATTATTAATAAAATTAATTAGTGGGCTAATTAGGTGGGCTAAAACCCAAGGGTTCCCTAATTAATTAATTAATTAATTTAAGTGGGCTAGAATTAGACTATTAGGCCTAAAAATTAAAAATAGGCTTTTATTTTAAAAGAGAAGAAAATAATTATTCATGACATAAGAATAATTTTAAAGCTTAAGAACACACATTAATTTGCACGTACGAAACACGTGCAAACCAATGAAAAACTTTACATTTAACTATTTGAAAATTCAGGATGTTACAAGACCTGACATATCTTTTTCTGTGAACCAGCTAGCTAGATATAGCTCTGCACCTACACGTATGTAATGGAATCATAAAACACATTCTTTGATAAATCAATGGAACCATTGAACTTAGTTTATATTATTGATATGAATGTGCTGACCTTGTCAGATATAAAAATGCATGCTATTTATCTGATCCCCATATGGGGAGTTCAAAAACAGGATATGTTATTCTTAACAGTGGTGTAGCTATTTTATGGAGATCAGTCAAACAAACAGTTGCTACAACATCGACCAGTCATTCTGAGATACTGGCACTTCATGAAACATGTAGAGAATGTGTATGATTAAGGTCTCCAGTTCAGCATATCAAGGGGAGTTGCGAGCTTCCAGAAGTCACAAACAAGTCTACAATTATTTATGAGGATAATGCAACATGTATAAAGTAAATTCAAGAAGGCTTCATCAAAGGAGATAGGACGAGCACATCTCACCAAAATTTTTCTTCTCCACTACAACACATAATGCTAATCTCGGCATTTTTTTGGGCTATCCCAACGTTTATAAACGTCGGGATAGAGCATAGAGGCGTTTCTGAAAATGCTGCCAGAAACGCCGCAATAGCGAGTGTCGGGACAAATATATGGCCTATCGTAGCATCGCTATAGACCAATCTATCCCGGTGTTTTGTATAAAAAAGGTCGGGATATAGCTTTTATAGAAGAAAAAAAAAAACTTTACATATTCCGACGTTTTTGACTAAAACTGTCGGGATAGGTTGTCTAATTATTTTTTTTAAGTACCCTATACTAGCGGTTTTTTGCCAAAAACGCCGGGATAAGGAAATTTTTTTTTTAAAAAAAAATAAACTTTTTTTTAAAAAATTTAAATAAAAAAATACCCTACATATAATAATATCTCATATATATGTTATAAAACAACACATAACTTCTCAATTCTAGTCAATAAACCAATTAAAATCAACATGAATATTTACAACATGGAGTTAATTATCTACGTAAATTTACATCATAATTGAATCAACGACATCCAGCTTAAGAAAAGGGAAATATTGAATTTACAATCATAATTGAATTTGCAACATAGAACTCCTCTTATTTAAACTTTGAAGCATGTTTGTAGTCTCTATCATCTTGAGTGTTGAACAGTTCCTCCAATCAAGAGAACAGACAACTAAACCTCCAATGCAAAGAGCAGTCCTTCAATATTTTTAAATAGTTGCATACACTCAAAATTGTATGTGTTGTTTGTGTTATGTAACAGGTTTAGATGAATATCTAGGGCATGTAAACTTAAAATTCATAATGTGATGATGATTTACATTCGACGCATACAGCCTATGCAACTTTTAGTTGCTAAAAGAATGGAGTTCTATTGGCAAGGTTACTAAGTATGCGCGCTAGCACTAGCACCAGCACCAGCACCAGCACCATATGCTATAAACTATCTCCACTAAGTATGCTACAAAATAGTTACATACACATGTATGCATCATAAATTTTCTCTCTGGAAATGATGAACTATGAGCTTGAAAAGAAATTAAAAATTTGACAGTAATAGGAATTCAAAGTTCTGAAAGATGAAAACTTACAATGCTCTAAAATTAAGTTGACCTTCTGCATTATGTATAAACAAACAAATGAACATAATCCACTAATTTGTAAAGTTTATTAATGACAGATTACCTTCTTATTAAGAGGTGCAACCTTGAACTTGGGTTGTTGAATATCAGATCCTTCCCACCTTTTCTCCTCACTATATAATCAAAGGAAGAATACTTAAGAAAAGCAATTATTCGATATAAAATCTCTAATAAGAACTCAGATGTCCACTTGATCTTTTCAATGAAGTACTTACAGGAGTATATGCAGCAAAATATACTCGACAGATGGATGATCTGGTTCCATACAACTTGATCAGAAACAAATTGAAATTATACAATAAAGAGCAATTATGTTTCATAACTTACACCTAGTCCCAGAACCTTCAGAATCAGAATGAATACTTATGTAATCGATAGCTTAGCTTTTGTATGTTTGCTGCCATAGTTCTCTAATGATCATGTTTATTTCCTCCATCTTCATTGTGTGGAGGCACATCAGAGCTCTATTATTTACAACAAAAGGTTCAGTTTGACAAAATGAGATGGAAACATTATCAAGCATGAAGTTAACTTAGTACATATTTAAAAATGCCTATTTGACAAGTACATTGTAGTACCTATCCAGGTCCTTGCTGGCCATTTCAGTTGTCTACAACCAAGTATTTCGCTGGGCAGTGGCCTTCATGAGTGCTTGAAAAAGATGAATTCAGAGCAACAAAAGGAATACCTTGTGTTGCATAAGCTAATTGAAGTGCCGTTTGTCAATGTCATTATGACAGTTTAAGCTCAAGCTTGTGCTTTGATATATTATACTGATAGACTGAAAGTGTTCCATGACACCTATTCAACTGCAATTAAGTAAATGAAGTGGCATGAGATGAATATGTGAACAATATTTGATAATACATTGTGTTTGTTTAAGCTCAAGCCAATGCTTTGATATATTATTTTGATGGACGGAAAGCATTCCATGACACCTATGCAGTGTGGAATTATATTTGAGGGAGCATGAGATATATGTGAATAACTAATCAACACCGGAAATGCCTACAGAAAGAATATCTACATCAAGGCACTAAATGGAAACTAATTTATCAGGAAAAGCTTATTATCATTATTAAACAGTAGAAATTAAATATTCATCCAACATAGATAAGTTCATCTAGGGATCCTAAACTACCTTTTAAACTAGAATTACTGGAAAATAAAATTAAACATATAACTAAAAAGAAAAAAAAAAAAAGATATTGAGGTTATGATAAGTAAATTAAAGTTGACAAATGTTCTCAATCGAACGAATCATGATCTAGACTAAGTTAAGTTGCATTCATCTTGAAATTGAGACATCAAGCGTGAGCTTCTTGAAATATGTTGTTGAGGGTTACCTGCAAAAATTGTTGCATTGTTTTCTTCTAATCCTCTGAATCTAAATGCAAACTATTACACATCTAATCACTTGAACATGAAGAGGTTTCTCCTGAAAGAATCAAATTCCTACAAAAAAATAGTTTCAAATGTGAAATCAAACATCTCTGTGGCAATCAAAATTCGCAAACGAAAAGCTAACAGACAAGATTCCTTTTTAGTTGTCCATGTGGTGAATAACTGAAATTCATTTTATCGATAGGAAACACAATTAACAAATGACTGATTTGAGGAATCTAATTGTTGGAAACATTATCAACTGTTAATATGACATATTTTCATATGCTTGAATAGGCAAAACAAACAAACATGTTGTCCCACTTCTAAATACACAGCACATGCCTGATTCATTACAAAATTGTAGATCAAATTGCGCTAGAAGTCCAAAATCAAATCAGGTTAATAGATGTATCTTCAACAAGTGTATGAAGCCTTAGTAAAGTGCTTATTAAAGCTTTCGACAAGCATAGTACAAGTGTCTAATATATATATATATATATATATATATATATATATATATATATACACTTGTAAAAATGACGAAATAAAATAAATGTTAAATAATCATGAAAAATATCATCAAATTGATAAACGAAACCCTAGATTTTGGGATTAAAAAAATAAGGTTAGGGTTCGGGAAGGAGTGGCTGGGACTAGAAGTGGCGGGGACTAGGGTTCAGGAAGGAGCTAGCATCGGGGACGGCGAGGAAGGAGTGGCGGGTAGGAGAGTGTCAGGGTCACCAGAGTACCGCTGAGCACCGTTGAGGGCCAAGGACAATCCATCGCAGGTCAGGGGAGTGGAAGGATCAAGTAGGCAGTAGGAGTAGTTGTACATGTTCTGTGTATCAGGGTTTTACGCGCTATGCACACCCTTTTCTTCTCATATTCGAAATAGGCGGGAAGTTGGCGGGAGAGCGGAGAGTGCATTTCGCACGTGTTTGCCTTTCGATTGTAAAATATCTGTAACCGTCTCTCCCCCAACGTCCTATATAAGGCCAATGTAATAATCTTTTCGACAGCTAATAAAAATCCAGATTGTTCTTCCCCAATCTCTCTCTCTCTCTCAACCCTAATCCTAAGATTCTACCATTAATGACGAGGTCAAGGTCGAACCGCAATGCCAACTCTGACAATATGGTATCAGAGCCAGACATTCTCGACGGAGATGAGCGTGATGATGGTAGTACGGCGATGGAAGGAGAAGAGGCGACACTAAAAAGTCAAATGACGGAGGCCCAGCTCCATAATGGGTACCTCACAGCAAGGGTGGAAGAGATAGCGACAAGCATCGGAGAATGGTTCTCCAGATTGGAGGCGATGATAGCAATGATGCAGCAACCTCCTTCACGCCCGTCCAATCCCCCAATACTCCCAAACCTTTCTCATCCAGGACCCAACAGAGAGGTATCTCATCCTAACTCCATCTCCATTAATTCTACAGGGCGTAGCGATGGCAGAAATTTGTTTAGAACTCCATATAAGGTGGAGTTCCCAATCTTCCACGACGGGGATCCTACTAAATGGATCTACGGAGTGGAGCAGTTCCTTGATTTCTATGAAATTCCTGACTCTCAGAAGCTGAAGTATGCGTTGAACAACCTAAGAGGGAGGTCTGCTCAATGGTTTCGGAGGTACATTAACCCCAGAGTTCATGAAATCTCTTGGGCTACATTTTTGGGTGAGTTGATAACCAGGTTTGGTCCCACGATCTTCGAAGACTACGGGGCTCTTCTATCCAAGCTGCAGCAAAAGGGGGATATTGAGGCATATATACAGGAATTCGACGGGCTCTCAAATTTTGTGGAGGATTGGTCGGAAGCACATTTTCACAACACTTTTGTGAGTGGCCTCAGGGATGAAATTCGCTGGGATGTGAAGTCGCAGAGACCCCAGAGCGTGAATGAGGCTATAGGATTAGCTAGGGGTATGAGGAGAAGTTTGCTTGTTTGAAGAAGAGCTACCAGCCTCCGTTTGCACCAAGAAACCCTACCACTACAACTTATACACCTGCACAGCCTGCAAGAAACCAGGAATCAAGTCCAACATCTACTTTTGTGCCTCGAAGGTTAAGCATTATAGAAATGAGAGAGAGGAAGGCTAAAGGTCTGTGTTTCAACTGCGATGAGAAATTCACACCTGGTCACCATTGCAAATCCCAAAAATTCTATTTCCTTGAGTGTCTGGAAGGCGTAGAGGAGGAAGAGAAGGCATATGAGGAGGACACTGCTAAAGGGAACATACCCACACCTATACAAAACCCCACCCAAAACACTCTTCAACCTGAAATCTCGTTTCATGCATTAGTGGGTACCCAAGTGTAGCCTCAAACAATGCGCGTCAAGGGAACAATTAATGGAAAGGAAGTTAATATCCTGACTGATACAGGCTCCACTCACAACAATTTAGATCCCTAAATTGCCATTAAGACTAATCTGCAGATCAAGAGAGAGCCCCGATACAAAGTGACAGTAGCAAACGGGCAAGCTATGTACAGTGAAGGAAAAATTGACAAGGTTAATTTCTCAGTACAGAGGGTTGGTCTACAAGCTAAGTTGCTATTGATACCCTTGGGACCTGCTCAAATGGTCTTGGGAGCGCATTGGCTCAGATCCTTAGGCCCTGTGACTATGGACTTCAATGAAATGACAATGACCTTCAAGGTAGCGGGAGCTTGGAAGAAGTTGCAGGGTATAGTGCACACACAACTACAGTGCATGGAAGTAGAGGAACTAGCCAGAATGGGAAATTGTGTATGCCAAGCCTACATGATCCAAATACAAAGAGTGTCTGAGGGAGGGGAAATGAATGAAGAAGCTAGTAATACACTTTCTGAACAAGCAGCTGCGGAAATTCAACAAGTTATACAAAGTTTTCTTGAGGTCTTCACTGAGAATATGAAATTGCCTCCACGAAGAGAAGTAGATCACAAGATCCCCCTGATTGAAGGGCAAAATCTTGTCTGCATTCAACCTTATAGACATCCCCATTACTGTAAAGGTGAGATTGAGAAACAAGTTAAAGAAATGCTGACTTCTGGATTCATTTGACCAAGTTGTAGCCGCTATGCATCCCCCGTCATTCTGGTTAGGAAAACAGATGGGAGTTGGCAAATGTGTATAGACTACAGGGTCTTAAATTCCCAGACAATTAAAGCCAAATTCCCTATTCCCTTGATCGATGATCTCTTAGATGAATTGAATGGAGCGAAGTACTTCTCTAAGATTGACTTGAGGTCTGGATACCATCAAATCAGGGTACATGCAGCTGACATTCCAAAAACTACGTTTAGAACTCATCATGGCTACATTAAGTTTGTTGTAATGCCCTTTGGGATAACAAATGCCCCGACCACCTTCCAGAGTCTCATGAACGATATCTTCAAGGACAACCTGCAAAATTTGTGCTAGTCTTCTTTGATGATATCTTAGTTTATAGTCCATCGTGGGAGAATCACATTGTTCCCTTGACACAAACTCTCAGAGTCTTGAGCTCTCATCAGTTACTTGCAAAGGCCAACACGTGCAGTTTTGGGCAAAAGAAAATTGGGTATTTGGGTCATATTATCAGTGTAGTTGGCATATCAGTAGATTCCCACAAAATCATAGTTGTAGAAGAGTGGCCAGAGCCCACTAATGTGAAGGAATTGAGGGGTTTCCTTGGGTTGACAGGATACTATAGGAGATTTGTCAGAAACTAAGGGAGCATCGTAGCTCCTCTCACACAATTGCTGAAGAAAAATTCCTTCCAATGGTCTACATTGGCTATGAAAGCTTTCACGGCTCTCAAGTCAGCTATGACCACCACACCAGTGCTTCGAGCTCCAGACTTCTCTAAGGTCTTCATTGTAGAAACTGATGCTTCATAGGAGGGAATTGGGGATATGCTTATGCAGGTTTTACACCCAATAGCATATCTAAGAAAGGCAAGGAGAACAAGATACCTGTTGCGAAGTCATATTTGTTTTACCACAATGGCTGGAAGAGCTCAAGACAATGGTTGAACACGATCTTATTTCCAAAAACTAGCAGAGAAATTGCAATGTGGCTCCATAAACCCTGCTCATTACAACTTCTTTGAGGGAATTTGGTACTACCAGGGCAAAATTCTCATAAGTCCAGTGGCTAGTGTGAAGAAATTGATCTTCCTAGATCATCATGCCTCTAGTGTTGGGGGACACTCAGGGTTTCATAAAACCCTCCAAAGGATAAAAAGAGCTTTCATATGGGAAGGCATCAGTCGCGGTGTGAAGCCCATGGTCAAAGAATGCTTGGTATGCCAGCGCAACAAAAGTAAGACACTCTTGCCTACAGGTTTATTGAATCCTCTCCCTATTCCTAATCGCATTTGGGAAGATATCTCGATGGATTTTATAGAAGGTTTACCCAAAAGCTTCGGAAGGAGCATTGTTATGGTGGAGGTGGATTGCTTATCCAAATATGAACATTTTATTGGAATTGCACACCCTTATACAGCTCAGTCGATTGTCCAAGTGTTCATCGATAATGTATACAAACTCCATGGCATGCCCCGCAGCATCGTAAGTGATCACGACCCAATCTTTATTAGCAAATTTTGGAAGGAAATGTTTGCGCAACAAGGATGCAAACTGCAGCAATCCACAGCTTACCACCCTCAGAGTGATGGACAAATGGAAGTAGTTAACAAAGCATTGGAGATGTATTTGAGATGTTTTTGTGGCCAAAAGCCTGCTGAGTGGAGTAACTAGCTTGGATGGGCGGAGTTTTGGTATAATACTAACTGGCACGTATCGACAGGGCTCACTCCTTTTGAGAGTGTTTATGGCAAGCCGCCTCCTTCCTTATTGCGCTATACAATGGGGACAGCTGCATTGCCCGCAGTTGAGGAGGGATTACTATCTAGAGATGCCATTATTACTCTGCTGAAGGATAACATTGCAGTAGCACAAAATCGAATGAAGGTATTTGCTGATAAAAAGAGGATTGAGCAAGTCTTTGAAGTGGGAGATTTGGTCTTCCTCAAACTGCAACCCTATAAGCAGGTTACGATGCGAAACCCCTTGCCCCAAAAACTCTCTTCCAAGTACTTTGGTCCTTATAAGATGGTTGAGAGAATTGGCTCTGTAGCTTACAAGTTAGAATTGCCCTCATCAGCATCCATCCATCCTGTATTTCACGTCTCCAAGCTTAAGCGCTGCCATGGAAACCATCAACCGTTATTTTGTCTGAGCTTCCCTCTTGGTGGGTTGGCGACTACACCAAAGAAGAACCTGGGTTGATTTTAGATCGACATATCTTTAAGAAGAATAACAGGGTAGGAATCCAGTTGCTAGTTAAGTGGAAGAGCTTGGGATTTAATGAAGCTTCATAGGTCGATGTTGACAAATTGAGACAGCATTTCCCAGCTTTCGAACTTGAGACAAGTTCGTCCCTAAGCGGGGGGGAGTTGTCAGGGTCACTGGAGTACCGCCAAGCACCATCGAGGGCTAGGGACAATCCATCGCAGGTCAAGGGAGTGGAAGGATCAAGTAGGCAGTGGGAGTAGTTGTACATGTTCTGTGTATCAGGGTTTTACGCGCTCTGCGCACCCTTTTCTTTTCATATTCGAAATAGGCGGGAAGTTGGCGGGAGAGCGGAGAGTGCGTTTCGCACGTGTTTCTCTTTCGATTGTAAAATATCTGTAAACGTCTCTCCCCTAACGTCCTATATAAGGCCAATGTAATAATCTTTTCAACAGCTACTACAAATCCAGATTGTTCTTCCCTAATCTCTCTCTCTCTCAACCCTAATCCTAAGATTCTGCCATTAATGACGAGGTCAAGGTCGAACCACAATGCCAACTCTGATAGAGAGAAGGGGTCGACAGCCAAGGTTGTTCTGGCGACATGTGAGGAAAGACGGTGAAGGAGGAGCACGGAGAGGGGGAGAGAAAGTCGGTGGTGGCGATTAGGGAGGGGAGGCAGCGAGGGGTGAGAATGGCAGTGAGAGAGAAAGAGAGAGACTGGGGGAATGAAAAATAGGATGGGTTTGGATTGAGAAATAGGCCTTTTTTTAATGACCTATTCCGATGTTTTTCACAAAAACGCCAGTATAGATAGAGGCTACCCGGTGTTTATTTAATAAACGCCGGAATAGGTAAGTGGAACTTTAAAAAAAAACAATGCCCTCTATCTCGACGTTTGGAACAAACGTCAGGATAGAAACGTCGTTATAGCCTTTTTGGTTTGCAGTGCACCCACCAGCTTCAAGAACAAAAGATGATTGATGTCAAGTAGATCAAGTCCTCAGAGAACCTTGCAGATTCTTCACAAAATTTCTTCCAAAGTCCAGTTTTCAAAATTTAGTACACCAGATTGGCATGAGAAGACTATAGCATATTTGCATATAAATATATAGGCTGGTAAATTTTTGGGCTGGGATGTAATGATTAAATGTATTATTTTGGGGGGTGATTTTTCATTTCAATTGATGTAATAACTAAATTTAATCATTTTAGTATTTTTTAGGGGGAGCATCCTGAATATGCATGCATCCTGAATATGTTGATGGAGACATCCTGAACAATGTCTTTGTGCATTTTACTTTTTTTCTTCGATGAGGTTTTTCTCACTGGGTTTTCCATTCGAAATATTTTTAATGAGGCAATGTAAGTCGCACCCACTTAGATTCCTGAAGAATCATATTCCTAAAGAATTAGTTGTACTATTTTATTTTACTACGGATTTTTTCCAATTGTGGGTTTTTCTTTAAGAAAATTTTTAATGAGGAAATGTTTTAAAGTGGGCATCCAATGAGGAGTGTTGTAAAACTGTGAACACCTATTTAGGTGGATGCCCACCTATACAGGTGACGACCCATGCAAGTCACCAAACCCTAACCCTAACTTTTCCCCCTATATATATGTTATGAATAAAGAGCCACAATGACTAGTTCGGATATATTTCTCTCTCTCTCTCTTTTTCGTAACAAAACAGATATTTTTTTTCCTTTTAAAAAAATTTCAACATAACACTAAGGGGTGGTTTGTTTGCACGTAAATGTGCTGCAAAAAATTGTTTCCATGGGGGAGCACTGTAGTAGTGCATTGGTTGAATGTATTTAATTTTTTTGTTGCAATATTGTAGCTACAGTGTTTCAAAATTGTGTACTTTTTTAGCGTTTTCATTTCCGAGCTTTTTGTTCGGAAAAACTCACGTACTGTTGTTTAGCATTATTTGATAAATATATTTCCCCCACTCTCCCTCTCTCCACTTCAGTTTTTCTTTTGTCAGAGCATCCACTATTGTTTCCTAAAATGCATAATATGCCTTTTTGGGGGGGGGGGGGGGGGGGGGGGGGGGATGTGATCTCTATATTTAGCAGTTGGCTTTAGAGATTGCTAAATATAGGGGACGGATGATGATCATCCGTTCATCTGTTTCTTTTTTTTCTAATTTTTTATTACGACGGACGGATGAAGATCATTTGTCCACCAACTTTTTCAAAAACTTTTTCCCAAAATAAATAAAATGCCATTCAAATGTGCCCTTTTTTTTTAATTAAAAAAATCCAAAAAATGTCGGACAGATGATCATCATTCGTCCAACCACTACTTCCTTCAACTTATCTTTCACATGTTATGAAAATGCCATTGTTTTAATTACAAAAATGCCATTTTTTAAATTTAAAAAATAAAAAATCAAAAAAATGTATGTATATTCAAATTTGGCAATAACGATAGTGGTGCTCCCCTCATTGCTATTTCCAATTGCTAAAATATGCATATTTTTTTAGAAAACAATAGTGGATGCACTCATACCCTAAACTAACTAAAGCCTATTTAAACAAAGCAATCCTCTTCTCCTGGCTGATGTGGGACTAAAGTCCCACATATGGCTTTGGTTTTTTTTAGCTTGGCTGGGTTTTCTTGTTCAGTTCTTTTAGCTCTTTTTTTAGTTCAGTTTTTTTACCTTGGTTTTTTTTTGCTCGTTTTTTTGTGTGGTTTTTTTACCTTAGTTTTTTGGGTTTTCAGTTTTTTAGATTGGTTTTTTGTTGTTTCAACTTTTTTAATGTCGATTTTTTAGTTTAATTAGTTTAATTAGATCAACTTAATTTAATTAGTTTAGACCTTAATTAATTGAGATTAATTTCAAATAAAACAAAAGGTAAAAAATTATATTAAATTACGGTTGCTACAATGTTCTTACAACTCAAACAAAGTTAATCTTTAATGAAATATTATCAATGCTACAGTAAATCTACAACCAACCAATTCTATTTAAAAAAATCAAATCTAAGGATTTACTTTCGCTCACTACAGTAAAATTACAACCAACCAAATCACCCCTATACTGTGGATAACCAACTCATTTTTAACTAACATACTTTTTAAGTTGGAGTTATATACATTATCTATGTTACCAATCACATCATTCAATTAAATCTCAACCATACATCTAATATCTTTATCCGCTTAATTCAACTTTTTAAAAACATAACTCACATATATCCCACATACTTTATAATTTGGTTATTTCCATAGAGGTCACCAATAATTTTGTTAATTCCAAATAAGTCACCGATAATTCTCTATTTTCATGAACACTACTAACAATGTGGGGGCACTACAAAAAATTGAATTAAAAATAAGATTATAAATGATATCAATGTGATCTTACTGCTGCAATTTAAATCAATTCAGATTATTAAGTAAGCCTACTTGAATTAAATGAGTACTTTTTTGGAGTATAATATATATTACTAGTTGAGTTTATGAAAATATAGATTTGTGAATGGCTTTTTTGGAAATTATCAAAATTGTGGGTAGCATGTTGTTGCCGCTAAATCTGGTATGGGGGCAATAGACAGAATTTGTGGATTCATAGGAACTCGAACAGGCTAAATCTGCCTTCTTCCCTTGTGGACAAGTTGACTCCTTAGTGCTCCCGCGGACCTACACAAATGTTCGAAACATCGAGATGGATCCCGGCGACGAACCCTCCGACGCTCTTGTCAATACTCAGTAAAGAAAGAAGAAAGAGCTTAGGTAGACAGAGAGATCACCTTGTAATGGTAGGAGGTAGGGGGGATTTATAGTCATTGTAGGGATCTGCTTCGGGATAAGAACGAATCCCTACTTTCCGGTGTGACTGGATAGAAGTGGTTAAAACCACCTCCAGCAGATAAGGACGAGCTAGGATTCCCTCATATCCTGTTGACCTGGTCCTTAGCGGGTTGTGACCTGCTCTTAGTTGATCAGATCCATTCATGGGTCAGCGGGTCCAAGAGGAGACCCGGTTCCCAATTTGGACCTGTCTGCAGGTGAAAGTACCATCTTGCCCCTGTAACTTTAAAATTAGTGCCCAATTTGAATGGTTCCAATTTAACCCCATTTTTAGCCATATCACGAGCCCCCCCCCCACTCCTAAAGACTGTGTATTACAGCCTTTGGGGAGTAATTTTGTTGTCTTAATGGCGTACAGGGCTTTATCGGAGTTCTCAAAGGGTGTTCGAATCTCGTTTGAGGGGTGATGATGCTTTTCTGAGTGGGTAATGTGCTCAAGATTGTTGTTAGGCTCTTCTGGATTTTTTGGAGATTTTTTCCAATTTTTTAACTATTTTTCGGATTGGTTATTTAGTCTTGCGAAAGCAACAATTTGTCTCCAAGAAATATCAATTAATTAATCTAATAAATAATTATTTACTCAGGAGCTCCAAAATATTTTTCCCGGAATTTATAATTAATTTTTAGAATTTTTAATTAATTTTTCTGAATTTTAAACGTAATTTTTAAACAATTAATCCGAATTTATAATTAAAATAAAAGGATTTATCAAACAAAATCGACGTGGCGCAATCTGAGACGTTGATCATGTCGTGGCATGCTTTTCGGAGTGATCAGATGATTGTGAAGAGGGTGAATTTTGCCCGTTTGAAGGTCGGTGGCAACCAACCTCAGGACGCTTCGCCGAAGTCTAGGGGAACGACACGTGGCATGTGGGCTCTGGCTTCTTCGCATTTTGGACGTTGGTGGCAAACGACTTCGGAAAGCTTGCCGAAGTCTAGGGGACCGACACGTGGCGTGTGGGCCCCAGTTTCTTCGTGCTTTGGACGTCGATGGCAATCGACCTCGGGGACGAATAAGAGGGCGACATGTGGCCAGTGGGTCCCAGTCACCGTTGACCAGTCAATGCAATTGTTTGCATTTGGACATCGGTAGCACGCGACTTCGGGGATGAATAGGAGAGCGACACGTGGCCAGTGGGTCCCAGCCACTATTGACCAGTTAACCAATTGTTTGCGTTTTGACGTCGGTGGCAAACGACTTCGGGGACGAATCGGAGAGTGCCACATGGCCAGTGGGTCCCAGCTACCATTGACCAGTCAATGCAATTGTTTGTGTTTGGATGTCGGTGGCAAACGACCTCGGGGACGAATGGGAGAGCGACACGTGGCCAGTGGGTCCCAGGCACCGTTGACTAGTCAACGCAATTGTTTGTGTTTGGACATTGGTAGCAAACGACCTCGGGGACGAATAGGAGAGCGCCACATGGCCAGTGGGTCCCAACCACCGGTGACCAGTCAACGCAATTGTTTGCGTTTGGACGTCAATGGCAAATGACTTCGGGAACGAATAGGAGAGCGCCACGTGGCCAGTGGGTCCCAGCCATCGTTGACCAGTCAACACAATTGTTTGCGTTTGGACGTCGGTGGCAAACGACTTCGGGGACGAATAGGAGAGCGCCACGTGGCCAGTGGGTCCCAGCCACCGTTGACTAGTCAACGCAATTGTTTGCATTTGGACGTCGGTGCCACACGACTTTGGGGACGAATAGGAGAGCGCCACGTGGCCAGTGGGTCCCAGCCTCCGTTGACCAGTCAACGCAATTGTTTGTGTTTGGATGTCGGTGGCAAATGACTTCGGGGACGAATAGGAGAGCGCCACATGGCCATTTCATACGTCTCTTGAGTTGCCCAGATATTTCTATCGTTTTCTGCTAAATGGGTCGGGCTTTTGCACCGTTGGGGCCTTTTTACCCTTGGGAAGTGCGCCAACTACCCCAGTCCCTTTAAGTTTCCACCCCCACTCTCATTTGCCCTCTATTCTCGTTTTTTACTCAGGCGAGACTTCTCACTAGCGAGAGCTTCCGGCGAGTTTTTACGGTGCTCTGGTGTGTTTTCCGACCGTTGCTGTCAATTCAAGGTAATTCTATACTTAGCTTATTTCCTTCCTTTAGAGAATGTCTATCGACCCCATAAGGCAGGAGCCCTCCCCTCCTCTTGCCTGTAACACCCTAAATTTCATATGTGTGTTTTCTTTTATAAAAATATTTCTTTATAGCATGAACAAGAAATTGTTCCCTTTATTTTCCAAAAAGACTATTTTAAAAGCTTAATTGAATTCTAGGCCTAATTGTCTCTTTTTAGCCCATCTTAATTAATTGATTAATTTAATTAGTAGAGCCCATGGTTAATTGGCCCATTAGGGAGCCCATTTAACTTAATTTCTCTTTTTATTAATCCAACTTGTAGTGTAGACAAGTTTAGTGAACAATTAATTAATTCACATGAACAAACTTGTAAAAAAGGGGGTACTAGTTGGCACGTGCATGCACTAGAGTGTGCATTGTGCACTTTTGTACCTAGGCCGGATAATGCATGGGAGAGTGGGAGAGATAGGAGAGGCGGAGAGTTGGTTGCTTCATCATGGGTAGTTTCTATAACTCCCTAGTTCATCTAGACCCTTGATCCCTAACCATTTGGACTCATCCTAGCCCTCCATTCACCCTCAAAATTTGTATAAATACCCCCCCTACAGTCTTCTTTCTCACACTTGAAAATTTTGAAATGAAAAGAATAGAAAGAAAGAAAGAAAGGCAATTTAGTGAGACAAAAGATTGAGTAGATTGTGAGTTCAAAAGATTGAGTGCTAGTGTGTGTTCTTCAACCCTAGAAGTGGCCGGATTTTTCAAGGGACAAGGGGGAGGCTCGGGTTGCATTGCAAGCAAGGAGGAGAAGTCATTTGGCGGCTCGATCTAGGAGGAGAAGGCTTCACTTGTTCATTCTAGGAGATCCCTAGGAGTTTTATTTGATTTTCTCTCCATAAGAGATGGGTGGTTCTCATGTTTCTAATTTAGACATCATGCTAGGGTTTGAATTGATAGAATTTAATTTAGCCTCATGTTTGCCTATTTAGATGAAAAGTTGTAGATAAGAGAATGCTTGACCAATTGATTGTTAGTTGCTAAAGTTGTGATTTAATGTGCTAGAATCTATCATGTTTTTTTTGAAATATGCTTTATTGAGATATTTGGGCTTATGAGACGAATGATTGATTAAATGTACCATGAAAATTTGATTGTCTAATTTCAAGCAACACCAATGTAGAAAGATGAAAACTTGTATTCTAAAAATAATCTTTTGTGGAAACCTTGATTATAAATAATGTGAAAATTGTGATTCTTGTTTTCAATGTCGAAAATACATCCATGATTTACTATAAATAGCAACCTGGTGCAATCGACATTCGACCGAATTACAGTCGACAGTCGACTGTCAGGTAATAAATTTTGAATTTTAGTTACAGAACAGTCGACCTACTGTATTTTTACAGTCGACTGCCCTTTATTTGTTTTCGAGTTTAAATCTTCACAGATTAGTCGACCTACTGTACTTTTACAGTCGACCGCCCTGATTATTTGTTTTCGAGTTTAAATCTTCACAGAATAGTCGACCGATCATATTTTACAGTCGACTGCCCTGATTATGTGTTTTCGAGCTTCAGAACCTCACAAAACAGCCGACTGGCCATGTTTAACAGTCGACTTTCCTGAAGTTCAAATAAATTTCATGAGATAATTTTCTATAACCTTTGGCCCAATATAAATGAGAATTTGAGACTACTTCTGCAAGAAAGAACTTATTATAAGTTGTTAGTTTAAATTGCCTTTGGATAAAGAACAAAATATAATAAATGCATTGCTTAAAAGAATCATTGAAATGAGACTTGGTATGGAAAAAATTGAAAGTGTGAATTTGGGTTTCAGCATTGAAAAAAGTGAGAATAAAAGAATTTTGAATATATCAAGTTAGAAAATGAATTCATTTGTCTTATGCATGAAATTGTACTTGAAAGTGAAATAAAATGTCGTGGTGAATTATGAAAGATCTTATGAACATGAATACTCAAATGCTATGAACATAAAATGGAATTAAAAGCTAGAGGGTAGCTAAGCCTTATACCGGCATTGAATTAATACTTTTGAGAAAAGATATTGAAAAGAAAAGACTAAGTTTGGGTCGTATTGTTGAATTGATGATTAAGACCGGTATAGAGGAAATGCTGACTCTAGAGTATTGATTTTATTCATGATTCAATAACTAAGGATTAGATACATAGTGAAATGTGATGAAAGTAAGAGAAAAATACGAGTATGAGGGCCTCGGAGCTACGGTGTGAGAGTATTCGCAGGCTGTCTACACGATGCGTCGTGTCATGATGTGGATACGTCTCGAGGAGTCCGTACCGCAGGCGATGCTTGTGGGGTGTTTGGTGACTGCGGGTGGTGTCACGTCCCATGACGGAGGTTGAATTGTCCACAGGATGTCTACACGATGCATCGTGTCATGACGTGGGATTCCCCTCCAGGCTGTCTGAACATGAGCTCATAACTCATAGAACATCTAGGATACTTACTGTAGTTACCGTAGTAGTTTAAGTCATGGCGAGGGATTGAACCCTACAAGATGAAGAACGATTAAGGGCTTGCCCTCGGACCTATGTAGTATGGGATGCATAGAATCCAAACAAGTCGCATTAGTGTCATGTAATATAAATAACTGTATTAAGGACTAAGTGCACAGCACAACACGACATCAATAAGATAGTCCCTTTGTAGTTTTTTTTGTGATCAAGTTTGTGGTTTGTTTAAGTATTTGAGAATCGTTGAACTGTTCGGCATAGAGAGGATAGACGTATATAATATTTCGTCGATTGTAAGCAACTGACATGCCCACAGTTTCTAAGCAGGATAAAGTGATTAACAAGACTAAAGTTTGCATGCTGCTTAAAGAATGATTTAAGTGTTGTACATTTCTATTCATGTAATTTGTTTTAAATTGCTTCCGCTGTAAATATGTAATGTAAATGTAACTCTGATGTAATAAAGTTTTTATTTCCTTGTAAAATTGTACGAAGAGAAGTGTAAAGATCCTGTGGAACTTCAAATTCAGTCTGTTTTTTGGAATTCGGGGTGTTACATTGCCGCCGAGGCCTCCTCTAGTCAGGTCCTCCCAAAAGACAAGGGCAAGGCCGTAGTAGAGCCTTCTTCGGTAATTGTGGAGACGAGGGTTAAGGAGGAGCGGAGAATGGGAGAGTTCAGAAGGTTGCCAAGGGTGTTAACCGGACTGCAGAGGGTTCGGGAACTTCCAGAGGACCAGGCGGAGCGGATTATGTACGGGATGGGTCGTAGCTTTGAGGAAAACGAAGCTAGAGAGACGACAGAGGCAGACGAGATGGTTTATATCCTCGCCGAGGAGGACCTGGGACGCATTCGGGAAGGCTTCCGAATTCCGAGGGAGTACGCCCTAATGCTCCCTGGGGCGGGAGTGAGGGCCAACTCGTCGATGCCCGTTGACATGTGCTTCTGGCCAGTCAACGCGTTCTTGGCAGAAGTTCGGCTCCCACTCCACCCCTTCATCGTCAAAGTGCTGAGGTGGTTCCGCCTCATCCCTGTTCAGTACATGCCGAATGTATGGCGACTGATCAACAGATTTATCTTGCACTGCCAAGTGGTCGGTTTCGCATTGAGGTTGAGCATTCTCTGGACAGTGTACCGGATTCACCAACAACACAAGACAAAGTATCATTTCTATCTCGCTCCGAGGTATAGGGTGAAGCTAGTAAGCTATCCTAACTCAATAAAGAATTGGAGGGACAAATACTTTGTAATCCGAAATCCGGTCCCTTGGGAGATCCCTACGACTTGGGTAGAGGCGGTCTCAAAGAGAGTCAAGGAGTGTCTAACACTTTGTCCCGAGGAAGAGGACATGGTTCGAACGCTACTCGACCACCCGAAGTTTGGTTGGAGGGACTTGACCGAGGAGGTGCTCTTCCGGGGGGGGGGGGGGCTTAGCTCGATAAACCCCAGTACGATTTTGCTATATTTGTCTCCTCTTTTTCTTTTTTTTCTTCGGCGCTAGTTGCAAGGTAGGCCTTATTCTAACTTTTTTTCTTTCTCTCTTCTTGCAAAGGCTATGGACTTCGACGACCTATTGGCGATGAGGGGTGCCTTGGGCAACAAAGCCCCGAAGAAGAGGAAGAGAGTAGCTTCGAAGGTGATCTCGCCAGGGGTAAAGGCGCATCGCACCGTCGCGGAGCAGTTGGTGAGGCAGCCATTGGCTCTGAAGCTGCTGACCTCAGTGGTGGCAACGGCCTCTACCGACACGGGGGTCTTCCCCCTATCGGCAGCCTTGGGTCTGGAGGCCCCGCCGCTAACCACCGATGCCGAGGTGTTCCTAACCGAGGAACATAAGAAGATATTCGTCCCAAACTGCTAGGTCCACCTGCTCGACGGGTTCCTAGGAGACTAATCGACGTGCATGCAGGCGATTCGGCATCTTGCAACGCCGAAGGACAAAGCAGCCATGGAGGCAGGGAGCGTGGGAGACGACGCGCTTGAGGTCGCTCGTTTGGCGATGTCGTGAGTCTTAAAGAGCTCTTTCCATTGAGTACTTAATCTCCCCCCCCCCATTTTTTCTTTATGTTTATAACTCAAGTCCTACTCCCCTCAAATTACTTGCCACTTCGGCCATCTGATGGAGAAGATGGCCGAGCAGGAGAGGGAGCTGAAGCTGGAGGTAGACAAGGCTTCAGCAGAGAGCGTCTGGGTCACCAAGGACCTTGAGCAGGCAAGGCTTGAAGCCGATTCGAAGAACTCGAGATTAGGGCACCTCGAAGTTGTGGTCGCCAAGCTGGAGGCTGACAATGCTCGGCTTCTTAAGGCTGCCGAGGAGGCAGCTAAGGACAAGGCCGAGGCAGTGGCTGCGGCAAAGCTGGAGGCGGCAAAGATGACCGAGGAGCAGGCCATGGCGAAGGCACAGGGGTTCCTCATCATGAACATGGCGAAGGAGTATACTTGAGCCATAGATCAGGTGACAGAGAAGTTCCCTAAAGCGGACTGTGCCGGCTGGCGTCGCTTTCGGACCCCGTCCCCAGGTTCGACGAAGTCTTGAAAGGGGACGAGGAGGGTGAAGGAGAACAAGAGGGCGAGGAGGTCGAGGCCGGATGCGTCGAACCCGAGGATGGCGCTCCATCGGAGGCTACACCCCTGACTATCGTGGCCCCTGAGGAGGTGTCTTCAGCGCTGGGTCGCACGAAAGAGGTTGACCCCTGATTTGTCTTGTATTTTGCTCGTTCATTATGTATTGCCTTGTTGCGGACTGCCCCCCCCCCCCCATTTGGTATTCAATGAAATGAAATTTTTTGTCTAAGTGTTGGTGAAGTTTCAAAACTGTTTGTCTAGTTTTCGAGTTGTTGGATACGAGTCATGTAAACTTAGTAGCTTCGTGCTCTGGCTTTTTTTCAGATCGTTGAAGCGCTACCACTCGCCGAAGTGGCCCCGTCTCAAGACTGGTCTAGGGGCAACGAGGTTGGGGCTTGCTAGGAACCAAGAGCGGCTTCGCAAATTGGAGTAGGAGCTTCTTAAAGTGGAGTGTGAGGTGAATCATCTGAGATTGGTCTTAGTTCGTCGAGACATAAAGAAGAGGCGATTAGAAGAGAGGATTAACGAGACGACCCCCGAAGGCGATGAGGTGGGTTCGTTGGTGGCTGCCAACCTCGGCTTGAGACTTAGGCACCTTCGTCACTCCCCGACCAAGGTGACTGCGGAGAGTGACGAACTGAAGAAGGTAACTCTCGATAAGAGCATGGAGGTTGCTCATCTTCGGCGGACAATCACCAATGCCTCTCGCAGTGTAGGCTCGATGCAACTGCCGCGTTTGAAGATAACTGTGATGGACGACTCGCTTAAAAAGCAAATTGTCGAGCTTGAGGCAGAGATCGCTCGTCTTCGACAGTGATCTGAGGGAAGCACTGTCAGAACTACTTCTTGCACTCGGGAGGAGTATAATAGGGGGATAACGTTCTACGAGCTCGTGCTTCGCTCGCCCCCTATACATCGAGACCCCAGAGATGCGCAAAGTGGGGTGGCAGCTTCGTCGAGTGGTGCATCTGTTGGGTCCACCATTAGATCGGGTGCGGATGATGCTTCTAAGCTTGCCGGCCTAGGAACGTCCGTCGAAGTAGGGCGTCAACAGCACGGCCTTCGTCACCTACGGGTGTCTCTTAACAGAAGTACCCCCGCTCCTAGGAGGGGCTGAAGTAGCTTTCTATGATCTTGCAATCTTGGTTTCGCAAGTTTTGTATCACGATGTAAAGATGAGTCGTTGGTCTATAATTAGACTTGTATCTCAAACTTTAATGAAATAGTACTTGTTTTGTGAACTTGTGTGTTTTGCTAGCATTTGTAATTGTCAACAATTGTAGGAGCAATTCCGAATGGTGGGATGCTTTGTACTCACTCATTCGCGAATAGCAAAAGTTGCGTCGTATCAAGTGTTGGACTCCGAACTTGTTGTTTAGAGAATATCAACAGCTGTAGGAGCAATTCCGAATGGTGATCCGCTTCATATTTGCTTAGAAGCAAGTAGTTGAAGCAGAGTCGAACCAAGTGTTGGACTCCAAGCATGTCGTTTAGAGAATATCAACAGTTGTAGGAGCAATTCCGAATGGTGATCCACTTCGTACTCGCTTAGACGTAAGTAGTTGAAGCGGAGTCGAACCAAGTGTTGGACTCCAAGCGTGTCGTTTGAAGAATTTCAGCAGCTGTAGGAGCAATTCCGAATGGTGAACCGCTTCGTACTCGCTTAAAAGCAAGTAGTTAAAGCGGAGTCGAACCAAGTGTTGGACTCCAAGCGTGCCATTTTAATGCGAATTTTTTTTGTAAGTACAATTAGACTACTCAAACATAGAGAACTTGCGGGGAAAGATTGCTTTTATTAAAGACAATTAGGCGGCCACTTCTAAGTTGCGAGCCGCTTTTATACTTTGATAAAGAATATACAAATAAGAACTTTTGACATGTTTTATGGAGCGCTCATGAGGAAGTTGCTTGGAGCGGTGTTTAGACACCCTCTTGGTACTTCATCAAGTGCTTTGCGTTCCATGTCCTCAGTATTCTCCTGCCCCCCGGATCTTCGAGTTGATACGCTTCTGGGCGAATAACTCTGGAGACCCTATACGGTCCTTCCCAATTGGGTGCCAACTTGTCCCTTTTTGCACGGATTGGAGATCGACAACTTCCGGAGTACAAGGTCTCCCTCTTTGAGGTTAGCTAGTCGTACCTTCTTGTTGTAAGACTGAGTGATCCTATGACGATAGGTCTCTTGTCGAATGGCAGCTCTCTCACGGACTTCCTCTATGAGATCTAAGCAGTTGCGAAGTTGGTTCGCATTCTGTGCTTCACTGGAGGCTATCATTCAGGGGTGAAGGCAGGCCCACCTCTAAGGGGATGAGGGCTTCGGAACCATAGGTGAGGTTGAAAAGGAACTCCCCTGTCGGGGCTCTCTTGGTGGTGTGCTAGTTCCAAAGCACGTTGGGGAGCTGTTCGACCCACAGCTCCTTGGTAGATTTATCCAGTCTCTTCTTCAGTCCAAAGAGGATTTGTCGATTGGCGTTCTCTGTTTGACCATTGGACTGAAGGTGGGCTACCGAGGAGAACCACTGCTAGAAGCCGAGGTCGGCGCAGAAGTTGTGAAAGGTTGCTCCTGCGAATTGAGTCCCGTTGTCGGTTACGAGGATGCGGGGTACCCCGAATCGGCAAACGATATTCTTCCAAAAGAACTTCTGGACCTTGTGCTCGGTAATTGTCGAAAGAGGTTCAGCCTCAATCCATTTTGAGAAGTAGTCTATCGCCATGACTAAGAACTTCAGCTAGCTTAGCGCTGGAGGGAAGGGTCCGAGCAAGTCCAACCCCCACATTGCAAGGGGGATTGGACTTGCCAAGGAGGTGAGTTGTGCTTGAGGCAGGCGACGGATCGGGGCAAATTTCTAGCAGGAGTTGCACTTGCGGACGTAGTCCTCGGAGTCACTCAGTAGTGTGGGCCAGAAGTAGCCATAATTTAGGAGTTTACAGGCAAGGGATCTCGCTCCCAGGTGCGCACCGCACAGACCGTCATGGGCCTCCTTTAGGTCATAGAACACTTCCTCCAGGGAGAGGCACCTCAGATAGGGCCGACCGTCAATCTGAGTGTAAGAGCATTTGTACATGACTCCATCAAGGAGTGTGTACCGCTAGGCTCCTGTCCTGATCCTCCTCGCCTCTTTCGGGTCTTCGGGAAGAACTCCGTTTCTGAGGTACTCGAGGAGAGCCTTCATCCAGTTCTTCCCAAGTGTTAGGGGGTAAGCTTCCATTGGCTCTGGGCTATCTTCATCAATACTTGGTCTGAGGAGGACCTCTATCAAGACGATCAGCTTTAGACCTTGGAGGGACAAGGAGGCGAGCTTTGAGAGAGCGTCTGCCTGTGCGTTTTCCTCACGAGGAACCCGCTGGAGTTGAATGTCTTCGAATAAGGCTAGTAGCTCCTTAACCTTCGCCAAGTACTTGGATATATGCTCGTCCCTTGCCTCGTATTCCCCAGACACTTGGTTGACAACCAACTGCGAATCACTAAAGACTCTGACGTGCTTGGCCCCAGCTTTGCGAGCCATACAGAGCCCCGGTATGAAGGCCTTATACTCTGCTTCGTTGTTCGATGCCGGGAAGTTCAAGCAAAGGGAGTAATGGAGGATGAAAGTATCTGGGCTGGTCAAGATGATGCCAGCCCCACTTTCGTCGGTGCAAGAAGATCCATCCACATAAACGGTCCAGACCGGGGGGTCAACAGATGACTCGTAAGAGTTGGGGATGGTGCTCTCCACAATGAATTCAGCCAGAGATTGGGCCTTGATTGCTATTCTGGGCTGGTAGCTGATGTCATGTTGGCTTAGCTCGATGGACCACTTCATAAGGCGCTCGGAGGTTTTAGGCTTGTGGAGAACTTGTTTGAGCATCTGGTCGGTAAGAACGACCACCGAACGAGATTGGAAGTAGGGGCGTAACTTTCAGGCCGCTATAACCAAGATGAGAGCCATCTTCTCCAGCTTCGGGTAACTGAGTTCGGCATTTCGGAGGACCTTGCTCAAATAATAGATGGGTTTCTGTGTTCTATCCTCTTCTCTTACGAGGACCATGCTGAGGGTCTACTCTAAAGCGGTGAGATAGAGGTAGAGGACCTCCCCAGGCGCGGGCTTGCTCAAGAGTGGAGGGTTTGCTAAGTATGCCTTGAGCTGGTCGAAGGACTCTTATTGCTGCTACCCCCATTCGAGGCCTTTACCCCCCCCCCCCCCGGAGGGCCTTGAAGAAGGTGAGGCACTTTTCCCCAGACTTGGAGAGGAATCGCCCCATTGCCTCGAGGTGCCCAGTGAGCCTCTATACCTCTTTAACACTGGAGGGGGGAGCCATTTTGAGAATGGCCTAGATCATCTTGGGGTTAGCCTCTATGCCCCTCTGGCTGACCATAACCCCAATAACTTACCGGATGAGACTCCGAACGCACACTTGTTCGGATTTAGCCTCATATTGTGCCTCCTGAGCACCCCGAAGTCTTCATGGAGGTCGAGGAATTGCTCCTGCCCTCGGGTGCTCTTGACCAACATGTCGTCTACATAGACTTTCATGTTTCGGCCAATCTAGTCTCGGAAGACCCTGTTCACGAGGTGCTGATAAGTGGCTCCTGCATTCTTCAATTCGAACGCATAACTCTGTAGCAATACAGGCCCTGATCCATTACAAACGAGGTCATTGGGATGTTGGGAGGGAACATCCGAATCTGGTTGTACCCCGAGAAAGTGTCCATGAAACTGAGGAGCTCCTGCCCGGAGGTCGCATCGATCAAGGCATCGATGCTGGGAAGGGGAAAAGGGTCCTTCGGGCACGCCTTATTGAAATCGGTGAAGTCGATGCATATCCTCCAGCTCCTGTTGGCTTTCTTGACCATCACCACATTGGATAGCCACTCGAGATAGTTCACCTCCTGGACGAATCGGGCATTGAGGAGCTTTTCAACTTCTTCTTTGATCGCCTGTTGACGCTCGGGAGCGAACTTGCGTTGCTTCTCCTGAACCGGAATGACACCCGGGGCAACGCTAAGATGGTGCATTAGGAGCTCCTCGGAGATCCCAGGCATATCGGCCATGGTCCAGGCGAAGAGATCGCGGTTCTCCCTTATGCACTGGGATATGTCTTCTTTGATGGAAAGGGAAAGTGCCTTGCCGACCCGGAACGTCTTGGTGGCGTCTTCCTCTGAGAAGGCCATTTCTTCTAGTTTGTCCACTAGTTCGGAGATGGTCTGGCTACTCTCCAATGGGCGCTCGAGGGCTTCTAGGGAGAGGACCGGGCCTCCCAGTGAGGTCATATAGCACTTGCGAGCCACCTCGTGACTCCCTCTCACTTCTCCTACCCCTGCGGGAGTGGGGAACTTCATCTTCATGTGGTGGCCGAAGGGATAGCTTGGAGTGCAACGAGGCATGGTCGACCCAGGATCACATTGTAGGTGGCTTTCACATCCACCACCATGAAGTCTATCGGCTCCGTGCGAGTGGCCGGAGTTTTGCCAGCGGTGACGTCGAGAGTTATAACTCCCTCGATCGTCACCGGAACCCCGGTGAATCCATAAAGGGTGTAGGCAGCTGGCTTGAGCCGGTCCCTTGATAGCTGGAGGCCCTTGAACGCCTCTAAGAAGAGGATGTTGACTGAACTTCCATTGTCCACCAGCACCCGGCGGACGTTGAAATTGGCCATTTTGAGGTTAATGACGAGGGCATCGCAGTGGGACGTGCAGACGCCTTCCAAGTCCCTATTGGAGAACGTCACAGGGACTCCAAGGCCCTTAGGGGGAGGATGGCTCTGCACGGAGTTGACTTCCCTAACGAAGGCTTTTCGGGAGGAGTTAGAATCTCCCTCCATTGGGCCTCCGTGTATAAGGTGCAAGATGGCCTCTACTTCGGCCTCCAGGGTCTCCACGCGCTACTCTGTTCGCTTGTTAGCCCCCTTGGGCGGTGGAGGCGGATCGGCTCTGTCCCTTCTTACAAACCAAGCGAACTGCCCCCTCTGGATAAGGGCTTCTATCTCGTCCTTCAGGACCCGACAATCATCAGTGTCGCGCCCATGGTTCTGGTGGAAGTGGCACCACTTGTCTCGGTTTCTCTTCTTTCCGGGGGTGTTCATCTTCGGAGGTGATGGCAGAAGACCTTCATTCCTAATCTCCATCAGGATGGCAGGGACACTCGCATTGAGTGGAGTGAACTTCTCGAAGCGGGGGAGAGGGCACCACTGACCTCCGTTATCCTTTTGGAACTTCTTAGCTCCTTCTTCCTCTGCAGTATTCTGTTTGTTCCCGAAAGACGACCCCTCCAGAGTGGGGCGATTGAGAGCCTCTTCGACTCGGATGTACTTCTCGCTCCTAAGGAGTAGCTCGGAGAAGTTCCGAGGAGGCTTCTTGGCCAAGGAAGCCCTGAGGTTGGGGTTGATGACATTGGATTAGAAGGCAGCTGAAGCTACCGACTGATCCAGGGAGGCGATGGACCTGGCTTCTGTAGTGAACCGCTTGACATAGTCCCTCAGCCGTTCACTCTTCTTTTGGCTGAAGAAGAGCAATGAGGTGCTCGTCTTCTCGGAGCGGCATCTACTCACGGAGAAGATAGATGCCAGTGCAAGTCGAGAATACCACTCCCGAGCTGGCCCCTTGAGTGTGGCCGGGAAGGTCTTGCAGAGGAGGGCGTCGGATGCATGATGGAACATCATGAAAGTTTTGAAACTTTCAATGTGATCTGCGGGGTCCGACTCCCCGATATAAGTCTCGAAGTGTGGAGGCTTGAAGTTGTCCGGGACAGGGGCCTCCATGATGGTGCGGGAGAATGGGGGCCTGCTCGGGGGAGGTTCCTCGCCTGTTGCTCCTCGTCTCTGTCCAGCTAGCCGAGGTACCTCTCCATCTCGTAGAGACGGTGGTAGACCGAGTCCTCCCTTCGGTCGTACCTCACTGAGCCCCGAGACTCGTCCCCATGCAGAGGAGGGCTGGGGCTGCGGCGGCGACGGCGATGGCTCTGAGTAGGTGGTGGACTGATAGAATGATGGGGGTGACTCGGAGTGGGCTGCGGACTTCGGGAGCGGCGTCGGCAGTGATCAGGAGAAGGGTGGCAATGGCTCGGAGCCGGCCTAGGACTTAGGGAACGGCGGTGATGGCTCGAAGCCGACCGAGGACTGCGAGAGCGGCGATGAGGGCGAGGAGCTAGCTGAGGGCTGGGAGCCCGATGACCGTTTTTGGGGGCGGCGTTGAGCGCCTGAAGGACCGCCTACTGGAATTGTTGAAATTCCGCCCTCGTGACGGGGGCCTCCTGCTTGCGAAGGACTCGAGCTGCAGGATGGCTAGCCGGGGAGCGGCTTCATCTTGGGCGATGCTGGGGTGACTCTCTTTGCCTCCGAAGAGAGTTGGACCTCCTGCGGTCTATTCGGCGGGGAGACCGATCCCTCTGGTGCTCTCGGCGAGGGTTTGCTTCGCAGGTCTGCCTCTCGTCCAGGCAGATCCGAAGGTCGGGTCCGGGCTCATTTTGTCGATTGTTGAGCACATCCCGTAGATCCTTCGGCATTGGAGGGCTATGGGAGGCCATGGAATCTGTGGAGGCGTTGTGGATGGAGACCCGGACTTGGTGTAGAGGATGCTTCTGGTGGCTTCGCCGAGAGGGCTCCCCAACAGTTGCTTGGGGCCCTGGAGGCTGCTGAATGGACTGAGGGTTCAGTTGTTCGAGCTGTAGGGTCGTCTAGACGGGTGGAGGGAGATCCTCCGGCGGCGGAGGAGGATGAGGAATAGTGGAGGTAGTTCTTCGGTTGGAGTTTGCGGACATCCTCTTGGAAGGCATGACTAGGAGTAGCTTTGGTTGAAGGAGGAAGGTTGGATTGCTATTCGAGTGTTTTCCATAGACTGCGCCAATCTGTTACCGCTGAATCTGGTGTGGGGGCAATAGACAGAATTTGTGGATTCGTAGGAACTCGAACATGCTGAATCTGACTTCTTCCCTTGTTGACAAGTTGACTCCTTAGTGCTCCCTGGGACCTGTACAAACATTCGAAATACCGGGATGGATCCCGACGACGAACCCTCCGACGCTCTTGTCAATACTCAGTAAAGAAAGGGGAAAGATCTTAGGTAGACAAAGAGAGATCACATTGTAACGGTAGGAGGTAGGGGGTATTTATAGTCGCGGTGGGGATCTGTTTCGGGATAAAAACGAATCCCTACTTTCCGGTGTGACTGGATAGAAGTGGTTAAAACCACCTCCAGTAGATAAGGACGAGCCAGGATTCCCTCATATCCTGTTGACCTGGTCCTTAGCCGGTTGTGACCTGCTCTCAGTTGATCAGATTCATTCATGGGTCAGCGGGTCCAAGAGGAGAGAGCCGGTTTCCAATTCGGACCCGTCTGCAGATGAAAGTACCATCTTGCCCCCTGTAACTTTAAGATTAGTGCCCAATTTGAACGGTTCCGATTTAACCCCATTTTTAGCCATATCACATGTATATATAGCCCATTTTTAGCCATATCACATGTATTTGGTAATACACAACACACTACCACATACTACACTGCACACAAGTTACACACTTCTTGCTTATTTGCAATTAAGCCCATCTGCCCATAAAAAAAGTTGATGAACATTAGAGCATCAGTCATCTGCTATATATGAATATTATGCATTTTATAACATTTCGAGTGCTGCAGTCGTGTGCTATATATACTTTTTTGTCTTTGTCTCTATAGCAGAATGCTATATTTGAGAGAAGATATAGCAATATGCATATTATAGCGGAACAACATGATGTTTCATTCCAAATATTTTATAATATTTTTAATCCATCCGACGAAACATTTAGGTACGTGTTTAATTAGTTAATTAGTTTAATTAGATAATTAATTAGTTAATTAATTATATAATTAGTTAGATAATTAAGCTTAGTATCCTAATTAATCTATTAATTAGTGAGTAATTGGCTAAAAGCATGCAAAAAGTCCGGACGGAACATCATGTTTTGTCCATGACTTTTGCTCATTTGCGAAAGAAGCGTTGGACGAATCATCATGTTTCGTCGTCCGACGAAAAGATTTTTTTTTTTTTTTTTCGACGAAACATCATGTTTTGTCCTTTCAAATTTTCTCCAACTTTGCTATATTTTGACATTTTACAACTGCAACAAAACAACCAAATGCTATTTCTAAATATGCATACATTTTATAGCATGCACAACTGTGGATGCTCTTAGAGTCACATCTTAATGTAAAATTACAGTATAGGTAATACTCCTTCCGTTTCAAAATATACGCATTCTAGCATTTTTTTTCATAGTATAAGTCATTTTAGATTTTCGATGAGGTGTCTTGTCATTCTTAAATATCCATAAATTAATCTTTAAATGAAATTTTCAATTGTTCTTTTTTATAAGAGAAGTAATAAAAAAAGTATAAAGAAGGACAAATAGGACATTGTACAATCGATGGCTTATTTATGAGCTTCAAAAACTAAGAATATATAATATTTTTACTTAATTCTAAGTTGTTTCTTAATAATCGTGTAAAAACCTAGAATGACTTATATTTGGAAACGGAGAAAGTAATAGAGATGGTGTCAATCTTGTGTTGTCAATCCATTGTTAGGTCATAAAATATTGGATAGCCACAACAAAATATCAATGCCATTATCAGCAGGGTCGGCACTGGGCCTGTGCAATTATAATGAAGGCCCAAAAATTCTTCATTTTCCATTCTTCGTAACTGAAAAACTTGCTCAGTTATAATGAAGACCCAAAATTTTGCTTTAACTGAAAAACCTTTTGATCTGCTAAAAAAACCTCTTCATCTTCCTAGTTCATAAATCCTCATCCAGTCATCCTACTGTTGATTCAGTGCACCCCAAGAAATCCACCTCTCTCTTTCTCTTGTAGAATCAAGTGGCTGCCTAGCGTGTGCTTTTGGCTGGTTGAACCTGGTGGCCTGGCTTCATCCTCATTCCTCAATCCTCATCACTCATCAGTCATCATCCAGGTTCATTCAATCATTCTGTCATTCTTTCAAGGATTGAGTGCTTCTTTCGTTAGTGCTACTGAATCTACTGATTAGTGATTATTTATCTATTCATAATGTATTAGAAATTCATCAGCGATGTTCTTTTATAATACTATCATATTGAATCATTGATATTACATCTGATGATCTGAAATACTTGGATGACATACACATTTTAACATTTATGTGGACCCTAGTTGAGACTTGAGAGGATCTTGGTTCATTAAAAAACACGAAGTATTAGAACTTTCATATATAATAAGAAGTCACATTTAAAAATTAAGATATACAATTGCAAAAATTTTAATTTCCCTGATGTTTTTTCGTAATTGATACTTCTCTTGTCATTTATCTAAACCGAGATAGTTCTTAGTATCATGTCAAAACTGCCATTTATCTCTGCTTAGTTTGCATATCAGCTTTATGTACATCTTTTGTAAATCATAGTATCAGTAGACAGTAATTTATATGATATTGGTGATGATGGTAAGGTAATGAGCTCACAACTTATTCTCACATTAGAAGAGTCATGGAAGAAAACACCATGGCTTTTATGAGAGTCATGAGACTTTTCTTACAAAAGTACAGTTAATGTTTTTTGTATTCTTTTAATCTTTTCTTTTTTATTTTCTTATTCATTGATGAACCCCATATGAAGAAAACATTAGAATTGACTTCTGCAATCTGCAATGTTCCTGCAATGTGCTTAGAATTTGTAGTCTGAATTAAATCTCTTTTTTAATATATATACATGACATCGAAACCAATCCAATACTAAAATTAGTATTGGAATATGTAAAGAAGGCCCAATTTTTTCTTTCTCCATAAGGTCCTAAAATTATCTTAGGACCGGCCCTGATTATCAGTTACACTGTTGTTTCTTTTTTTTTCCTCTCTCAAAATAAAAAAAATAATAAAAATCAGGGATAGATAACAATAGTTAAACACAAACAGGTACCTAGAGCATCTGTAGTCGTGGGCTAAATACCCAAAAAATGGAAAATATGGCAAAAAAATCGTTGTAGTCGTCTGCCAAAAACCCAAATTTTGGGTGTCGCATGAATAGTGGACTGCAAAATATAGAAGACGGTTTGGCAAAAGCCATAATATAGCTGACGATACATTATCCTTCGTCCCTTAAACGAGACGAAAGATAATGTTTCGTCTCAAAAGTTAGACGTACAAATAATCGATCGGACGAAGGATTATATTCTGTCGCTTTAATTTTTTTGTATCGGACGAAAGATAATATGCCGTCGTTAAAGAATTAAAAAAAATATAAAAAATTATATTGTCGGACTGTGTATTATACACCGTCCTTAACAATTGGCTAAAGACAAAGTGGTGGGATGGTGTATTATACACCGTCCGTCACTTTAGGAGATTTTTTTTTTTTTTGTGTCCTTTTGTGCGGAAAAAGCCAAAAAAAAAATTTTTTTTTTGTCTTTTGAGACGAAAGATAATCCATCGTCTGACCAAATTATAACTTTCGACCACTACAGCGCGCCGTCAAATTTTCTATTTCCATTTGCCAAATACCCAAAAAATAGGTTACAACGACTACAGATTCTCTAAGGCCATCCAAAAGGATTTGGTCAGAGTCCAACCCCAGGTCGTCTTCTTATATTCAAAGCTACATACCTTCCAAAAACTTCCCTTCAACTAAATCCCTTGGACAACTAACCGGCTAAATTCCGATTTGAGAAGGCCTGGTTAGATATCCAGGGTTTCCACCACATGGTTAATGAGTGTTGGTCCCGCCCTACCAAGGGTATTGAGGCGACGGCAATCTGGTGTGAAAAAATCTGCAGGCTTAGGGGCAAGCTACGGAAGTGGAACCGGACTAGATTCGCATTAATTTGGAGATCAAAGGAATCCCTTCTTGAGGGTATCGAGGATCTCGAAAAATTGGAAGAATCCAGGGACCTTGTACAGGAAGAGCGGATGAAATTGCTCCAGCTAAGGCAGGATATTGATCAGCTCTACAGGTTAGAGGAAATCAGATGGCAGCAACGGTCGAGAGTTACATGGCTCAAAGAGGGGGACGCGAATACCGCCTTTTTCCACCGAGTTGCCAGTGCTCGGCGTAGAGCCAACATCAGCCACTCTGTCAACTCAGACACCGACCTTATCCAAGGCGAGGAAGCGATTAAGGTGGCCTTCCAAGCTCATTATAGGGGGCTCTTTGGGTGCAAAGCTGAGTTCAGATCCACCCTACGACTTGACTTCTGGCAAGACCAAGCAAACGATCCAGGGTCTGAAATGCAATCCATTGAAGCACCCTTCACTGAACAGGAGGTATGGAAGGCTGTCCAAATGTTGGACAGTGATAAAGCCCCGGGACTAGACAGATTCCCGACCATGTTCTATCAGATATTTTGGGAGGAAATCAAAGGAAACCTGCTAAAACTGTTCGATGACTTCTATGAGCACAAGCTCAAAATGGGGAGGATCAACTACGCAGAGGTGGTGCTAATCCCTAAACAAGAAGAATCACGATGCATAGGTGACTTCCGCCCCATTAGCCTGCTTAATTGCTCGGTGAAGATCATCACGAAGACCCTTGCTAACAGATTGGGTAAGGTGATGGAAGGCCTCATCAGCCAGGACCAGACAAGCTTTATTAAGGGACGATGCATTTAGGACAGTATTGCCACTGCTGAAGAAACTATCCACCATTGCCACGCCTCCAACGCGAAGAGCTACCTCCTCAAGCTAGACTTTGAGAAAGCCTATGATTCAGTAGAATGGGATTGTCGGTTGGAAGCAATGGCGGGTCGGGGGTTCGGGGAGAAATGGATCAGATGGATCCATACATGTCTCACAACCAGTAAAATAGCCATCTTGATCAACGGTTCGGCAGGTCACCCATTCCCCTGCAAGCAAGGTCTGAGACAGGGAGATCCCCTGTCCCCCCTCCTCTTCACCATTGTGGCAGACATTCTCAGGGCTATGATGAACAGATGCTGTAGAGCAGGCTGGACTGTGCCCGTGGCTAAAGGCGTACAGCGGCAAGGGTGTTCCATACTACAGTATGTAGACGACACTCTGTTTTTTGGCAATGGAAACCTAGGGGAAACCATTGTCTTCAAGGGGATACTATACTGCTTTGAGGCGTGGTCCGGACTCAAAGTTAACTTCCACAAGAGCGCTATTACGTCGATCGCCCTGCCTCCTGAAGAGACAATGGAGCACGCCTCCATTCTCAACTGCTCCGTCAAGCTGTTCCCAATTCAATACCTGGGATTACCACTGAGACCTGGGAAACTCAAAAAGGCGGACTGGCTCCCCATCATTGACAAGGTTGATAAATGTCTTACTGGATGGAAAGGGAAAGCCCTCTCCCTGGGAGGGAGGGTTACCCTCATTAATGCAGTCCTGACTAACCTACCTACTTATTATCTTTCCTTCTTTGAGATGCCACGATGGGTGATTCAAATAATTGACCGGAATAGGAAACGTTTCCTGTGGAAAGGGGCAGACCCAGACCAGGGAGGCTACCATCTAATCAGATGGGAGAAAGCTTGCATGAAAAAGATCCACGGAGGCCTGGGCATTATCGATCTCCGGGACATGAATCTGGCTCTTCTGGGTAAATGGTGGTGGAAGGTTTTCCACCCCAATGGAGAGGGGTGGCAACAATTCGTTCAGGGGTACTTGCGCGGGAACGGTACTAGAAATTTAGGCTTCAGGGTAGGCCTTAGAGTGTCTCACTTCTGGAAAGGAGTTGCTAAGACGTACGAACCATTCAATAGCTGTGTTAAATCGGTCATTGGCAATGGCAGACTTACCAGGTTCTGGTGGGACAAGTGGTGCGCAGATCATTCTCTCAGGTTCATGTTCCCAGATCTATATGAGCAAGCATCCCTACCACACTGTACGGTGGCAGCAGCTTGGAAAAGAGGAGAGTGGAATCCAGCCTTCAAACAGCCGCTTGACACGGAGTCCCGGTGCAGACTGACGGTACTTAAGACTTACATCACTAGCTTTGGAATTAGATGCTCCCAGGGTCCCGACAAGATGACCTGGGATCTGGAGAAGAACGGCAAGTTCTCGGTTCGCTCACTGTACAGTCGTGTCCACTTTAGGGGCTGCACCCCAAAATGGTCAAACATCGTGTGGAAAACAAAGGCGCCCCTCAAGATTAAAGTTTTCATCTGGTTAGTAGGGGTGTTCATCGGTTCAAAACCGAACCGAACCGAAAAAAACCGAACCGAATCGAATTTTTCGGTTTGGTAAAATTGGAACCGAAATCCGAACCGAAACTCTACAAGTTCGGTTTAAACCGAACCGAATTTTATCGGTTCGGTTCAGTTAATAACCGAACTAACCGAACTTGAAATTCCTTCGACCAGGTAAACAGTGAGTAATTTTGATGCATACAAAATTGTTCACTAGAAGAATCATCAATCAGTGAGTAAACAGTTAATAACCATCCAAAGGTTCCTCTAAAGCAGAATAACCGAACTCACTTAATGTTGTTCTCTGTTTACATTTTTATCTAGAATAAACATCACTTAATGTTTATTCACTGGTCGAAAATAACCTTTGGATGGTCACTGTTTACCGGTTAATGTTTATTCGGTTATTAACCTCTAAAACAGTGAACAATTTTCGACCGGTTGATGCTTATTCGGTAAACAGTGAGTAATTTTGTATACATTCCATTGACGGGTCCAAAAAAACTTCGGTTTTTGTTTCGGTTCGGTTTATTCAAAAGCAAACCAAAAACCGAACCGAACTTTTCGATAAAAACTCCGGTTCGGGTCAAAACCGAACCGAAAAACTGAAAAACCGAACCAAATTGTCAAATTTTGGTTCGGTTCGGTTCGGTAATCGGTTTTGACCAAAGCGTGAACAGCCCTACTGGTTAGTATTGAACGATGCAATCTTAACCAGGGAGAACCTGAGCAAGCGACAACCAAATTTGGAAGCACAGTGTGGGTTCTGCTAGAACAACTTGGAAACTAGAGAGCACCTGTTCCGACACTGTCCTAGGAGCAAAGCGGTGATGGTTGAGGTCCTCAGTGCACTAGGGACGAGTTTATACCCTAACTCATATGAAGACCTATGGTTGGGGTCCCTATTTGCGACGGAACGAAGGGAGATGAGAGAGGCGTGGTTTCTTGCGATCGCCGCTACGACTTGGGTGCTTTGGCTAGATAGAAACAATTTTTATTTCCGTAGAACCTGCAATTCCATTTCTGGTAATTTAAGTCATATTATGCATCTAATCTCATTTTGGACCAATGTGGCAGCAGCAGGTCCCAGGGACAGAATTGCGACAGTATTTCCAGTACAGGACTTCGACGATGAGGAGATCGAGATTGGCCCGACGATTGACTGAGCCATGAGGCACGAGCTGTGTTACCCACCACCCCAGGGCTTGTTGGGGGGAAAGATGTTGTATTTTGCGTTGTTTGTTTTATCCCGCCCACTATGTTCCGGAGGGAGAATGGTTTTGATGTTTTCTTTTTTAGGACTTTTGATGTATGCTCAGTACTCTGAGTTTTGTTTATTAATCGCTGATTAATAAAACAGGGTGGCCAGACTCCACCTTTTCCTTCAAAAAAAAAAAAAAACTAGCCGCGTGTCTCGAAAGGACACAGCCGACATTCTCCTATTTGTCTGAGGGCGTCAATCCTAGAACTTTGCTTTGCTTTGCTTACCCTTCCCTTTATTTAAACCAAACACAAGAGTTACTAAAACAGGCAAGTTCAGAGAGGGAATAGGAGAGAACCCAAATTAGAAACAGAAACAGAAACAGAAAACAATGGAATTTGTAGATAGTGAAGGTGATGATGTTAGATTGCTAATTCATGACGATGATGACGAGTTTCATCCTTCTCCATCCCCGTTTTCGTCATCGAAATTGCTTTGTAGAGTTTGCCATGAAGAGGAGGATGGGAACTCAGCAAAAATGGAATCCCCCTGTGCTTGTTCTGGCTCTCTCAAGGTAATCAAAACATTTCATAAAGACCCACTTGATTAGAGATGTTACTTGATTATATATATTACTGATATGCGTGGTTTTCTTTTTTAATATATTATGTTTTTCTTGTTTTGTATTTTGATTGCAGTTTGCTCATAGGGCATGCATACAGAGGTGGTGTAACGAGAAAGGGAATACAGTTTGTGAAATTTGTTTACAGGTTAGAATTCAGAACCCAAAAATAACTTAGAGATAGTAGGGATGGGTTTTCGCTACAATTTGTATTGGTAACTAAGGTTCTTATATCTTGAGGTGATGGGCGCGGCGCAACCTTCTCTAGGGTTTTTTAATGGGCAGAGTTTCTTATTTGTTTCCTTCACCAAGTCTATTTATTAATTTATTTGTGGATAAGCTCCCCCCCCCCCCCCCCCACCTAAATCTATACTTGAGGTTTTTTTAATGAGTATGTCACGCCCAGCTTCTCAAAAAAAATACGAAATACGGATAAGCGACTCAACCCAGCGAATGATTTGTATCATCCATAAGCTGTTCAGAATATTACAACAAATCTCAGAATAATCAGAGTCGGAAGCCAAAAGAATCATCCTCACACAGACATATATATCTCAAAACAAAACAATGTGCCAACAGAAATTAATTGAAAACCAATGATATAATAGCCTCAAATAAACAGATCTGAACAAGTTAATATCCTGAGTCACATCGCCCAAATACAAATAAAATCCAGGATTCAAAAACAACAGATAATAAGAATGGCAAAAGAAGTCCAGCACTAATATTTTATTTCTCCAATACCATCGGGCAAACGACCATCCTGATATGCAATCAATAAATTGCAGAAGAAGGAAAAAGAAAAGAAGTACCCGTCAATGCAAGTTACGAGCCGCTTGTAATGCAGGATACAAGTATATGGAAAACTAACAAATCTAAATAATAGCAGAAACAGATATAACATGGTATAGCAGAATCAACTAGCATGGTATACTAACATGTGTCGAGTGTCAAAGTTAAATAGCATGCAGACAGATATACAGATAGTGTCAAAAAATGATATCAAGTGATAGTGTCAGACAGATAACAGATAATCAGATAATCAGATGATCGGATAACAGAAAATCAGATAACAGATTCAGATTTAGATTCAGATACAGATGTCAGATACAGATTCTTATAAGTCTTGTATTAACTACTAACTATGTAGCATTTCATGTGCCATCCTTTTATCACATGGTTGCTACATTCAAAACAGTTATGTTTGTAGATTTCGTAGGGGATCATATAGGGCCGTGTACTCAGTTCAGATAGACAGATATCAGATAATAGATCCAGACAGAAAAATAGAACCTAGTGGTTCTCTTCTTCCCTACACCTTTCTATAGGAAGTAATGTAGACAGGGTACAGAATAACAGATAACAGATAATTATATGGAAAACACGGACCCCCTTCTAAGTACAAATTTCTATGCTTTCCCACTATCCCATAAACCCCGGCTTTGATCATTTTTGTAATTATTATCAGACAGATGTATATGTGCATGAAACAGAGTAAATCTAGCATGATATATTGACCCACAAGTTCAGAATAACAGATAAGCATGTACGTAAGATAGTCACATAACAAAACAAAATAGGGTACTTTCTAATTCAGGACAGCACGATAGTACAGTACTAAAACAGCGATTTCCGTTACCACAAATATCGAAACCTAAATCCGTCGGAGAATCTGAAAAATAGACTTCCAACCGAATCCAGAGAATACATATGTCATATAGTGTTTTAGAAAAACATAACTCAAAACTGATTTGAAACCAAAAAATACGTTCAGCCAGAAATCAGTAAATCGAATTCACAGTCAGGAAAATAGTATCAAAACACCTCAAATAAATCCAGAAAAAATCTGGGGTATTCCCCTATATGTCTTGTATCAGAATATAAAGTTTCATAATTTTTCATTAAGATTAGTTTAGCCAACAAAAATCAGAAAATATCAAGAAATGATAGTTTGGCAAATCTGGAATTCCCAACACTGCTGTACGAAAACTGTAATATCTCGCAAACCGTGAAACGAAATCCAAATCCGCCAAAGAGAGATGAAATCGAAAAAATAAGCTAACTTTCATATTTCATAAATATTTTTTCATACAGGAAAAAGAATTGGAGTGAAAATACAAATCTTTACAGAACAGCGAGCAAAATCCAGCAAGTATAGTTTTTATAAACAAGCATGAAACGACATATAAAACTCATAAATAAAATCCACCAAAATTCTGGGTAATCCCTAAATAGATATAGAAATACTGTGTAAAATTTCAGATCAAAATAATATACTTAGCATTAGTATCAAAATAGTTTAGTCATCGAAATCATCAAGAAACGAAATCTGAAAATGAAATATACCTCTGTAGTAAAACAATCATATCTCACACATACGAAAATGAAATCGATCAAGGTCAGAGAGTTTTGGAAAGAAGACGTATTTCTCTAAAAAAACATGTTTAATACTGAAGTTAAGATACTGACCTAAAGTACCAATCAAAACTGATCACCGACAAAATACAGATTTTCCTCTTAACAACAAATCAACATACAACATACGAAACTCATTCCAAACACAACCAAACATGTTATAGAGTCTACTAAGTGTCCAAACATCATGAAATATGGTATATAGCATGTCCACAACAAGTATATCACATGGATCCAAACAAACACACGATTTCTCATAATTATCTCACAAATATAATCACATCCAGAACGGTCAAAACCTAAGTTGTTTCATGTCAAATTTGTGTCTTGGGGCAACTATTAGCACTATAGAGACAATATTCATCAAAATACATCACACATGAGTTGTCTCTAGAACCCAACTACACTACAAGCAGAATTTATAACTTGTATCATACAAAGGAATTGAGTACAAGTTACTTGCCTTAACCGAAGACGAAACGAACACCAAGAATAATGGGAACAAATTCCGGCAACGAACAAAACCCACGAACAAAGATCACGAACCAAAGCGATCCTCAACCACACGTGTAGTATCCGTACACGTGCAACCTCAACCAAAAAGAGAGAGCAATCGGGAGAACACCACGGCGAAGCACGGCGACCATTGGCAGGGACTGCAGTTGCTTGCAGTCGGTGAGTAAGGCCGGGAGGGGAGGACGTGCACTGGCGGCGTCGGCTTCGGCCGGCGTCGGCTTCGGCCGGCGTCGGCTTCGGCTGGCGTCACTGGCGGCTGTCGCTGGGCGTGCCGAACAGAGCAGGGGGAACGGTAGAGAGATGGAAAGATGGAGAGGGAGCTCGATGCTTGGGGTGATCGGCAATAGGTAATGGGTGCAAGGTCGGGCTGTAGGAGGTGCGGGGTGGAGATGGGTAATAGCGGCAATGGGTAGGGTTTCGGAGGTTAAAGGTTTCGGCAGTGCTGGGGTTCAACAGTCGGGGGTTTAGGAGGCTAGGGTTCTCGGTAGGGTAGAGAGAGAAGGGGTGAGTTTATATAGGGTTTTGATTTTAGGGTTTGAGGAAATGTTGGGTATTGGGTATTGGGTATTGGGTATTGGGTAATTGGGTTCATTGTAGGAGATGGTTATTAGGATGAATAGGATTTGGTCAATCAATTGGGTTTAGGGATAATTATAAGGATCTAGGATTTAAATTTGCAATAGGATTAACAATAGGCTTAGGCAAAAACAAAGGAACCAAGAGCACCCAAAAACACGTGCAAAAGAATAGAACAAGAATCTAATAAAGAGAAAAACAACAATTGATAAAGAACGAAGCAAAAAGACAAACAATCAGACACAAAGAGCTCAAAAATGAAATAAAATGAATATATATTGAAAACAACAACAATATACGATCCAAAATACAAAGAGAGTACAAATACTTCAGAAAGAAGAAAAAAATACACCAAAAATACGAAAAACGAAAAACAGGGGTTACAGAGTAGGATTTGTTTTTTTTGTTTTTCCCATCAATCAGTTTCTCTCCTCTCTTCTGAGTAGTATGTGATCCATTAGTCTGTATTGTATTCATATGAGTTGTTATCGTTCCCATCAGTTAGATTCCCCTCTCTATATCTTTCTCTCTGAGTTGGGTGTGATTTCGTAATGAGTAATGCTACATCTACTACCAATTTCACTACCATTTTGTTCATTACCTTAGGTGGCATACTCCAATAGGCAGGGGAAGATAGAGTATGTGGGAGAACTCTCTAATAGGATTATACCACCTAAGGTAGTGAACAAATAGTAGTAAAATTGGTAGTGGATGAAGCATTACTCTTTCTTAATCTACATAACTATATCTTATCTATCTATGCTGCTTCTATATTTTTCCAGTTAGTCGGATTCCATAGTTTGAGTTTTCACTTTTCCAAGAAAGGAAGTTGGCTTTCGCAGCTATTTAAATTTATAGAGTTGTTGATGTCAAAGTGCCCGCATGATAAAGCACAGTTATAGAATTTTGAAGAATTTTGAAGTTGTAGAAGCTAGGGTTGAGAAAAATTGCACTTGCTTGTATCAGTTTTTCGTATTGTATCTATACTTCTTAGTTTACATGTTAAAGCAGTTATACAAACGTACTGTTAGGATTGTGTCTTGTATACTCGTGGTTCAGAATAGAAGAAGGTAAGATGAAGTACGGAGGTCGAAGCGTCAAAGAGAGTAGAAGAAAACAGAGCAGCGATAGTGCAGGCATAGTTGCGGTCGACTGTCCCAAGTTGCGGTCGACTGCACCCCCTGACCGCTCGTAAGACAGGGATTGTCCGAGAGAGGGACGGTCGACTGGTCTTGTTGGACGGTCGACCAACCGCGGTGCTGTATTCGTTTTGGGCATCTATTTGTTAGGTCGTTTTAGCCCAATCTTCAACTCCAAGTTAGATTGTACGGCTCCTATTAAGTTACTTCTTTTCAAGGTTATATCGGACGGCTGAGAATCAAGATTAGACCTAGTTTTCTCTTTATTCTTCTATATATATTGTAAACTCCTCCAATATGAGAGAGAGTACTTCATAGATTATTTTCTCCATTGCAAAGAGAGGCTCGAGAGAGAGAGATAGTTCTTGGTGGGTGAGTTTAATTCCTTGTATTGAGTGAATCAATAAACCTTTGTAATCTCTTCTAGTTGAATGTCAGATATCCCTATATTTCCCTCCGGATTAAGCAAAAGCTAACCGGGATAAATCCTCGTTGTGTTTGTGTTTAGATTGGTGAATCTACTTGCTTGCTCAATTGATTCGTCTCATCTCTTCGAATTCCTCATTGTTCTAATTAGTTCCGCTGCGACCACAGACGTTTGTTGATGCCCTAATCCCAACACATACTTCTTTTGGAGTTTTAATTTATGGAGATAACTCTCCATCATCAGTGATTTTGTTTCTCTGTTAGCTTCAGGATAGCATAGTCAAATAATTTGTAATCTTTTTTTTTCTTTTCTTTTTAATCTTGTGTGCAGAAATTTGAGCCAGGTTATACTGTTCCCCCCAAGTTAGCATTGCTTGATATTGCGGTCACCATAAGGTAAAATTTCCTCTTTAACTCTTTCATCTTCAAGTAGGTTTAATCTTTTTTGTTTTTTTTAATAGTAATTTTATTCAACAATATTATAAATTTGGTGAACATTATTACATGTTTACGAAATAAAAATGGTTCCCAAATCCTCAAATTATGGCAAGAAGACACACACATGAATTGAATTGCACGTGATTTCGATTATTTATAGAGTAGATCAGACAGAAGGAATGATTCTGGCCTATCAAAGACAAAATCAAGGACTTTTATTATAGTGAATGCATTCAATAATGAAGAAAGAGTCGGTGTATCAATAGCTGAGTCAGTATATGCACAGCCCTTTAATTTTGCTCAACATATATATCCATAAATGAATTCGTAAGGACTAGTGCTTGTCGGTGATGATCAGCTCACTAATTCTGGATAGTTGAATTCATATTCAAAATTAAAATCAACAGAGACATTAATTAATTAGCCAGATGTGTTGTTAGATTATTCCTAATTTAATCAATTAAGATAACTACAGTTAAAACATGAATGTAGCATAATTAACCATGAATTCTTAAGTTTTTTTAACTGATTGCATTTTGCGTACAGAGGAAGTTTGGATGTTCCGAGGCTGAATTACGAGACTCAGGAGCAGGAGCTAAGTGATATTGATGAATCAGACAGTGGTTACCCTGACTGTTCTTCCCCTTCTTCTAATACAACTGCTACCTTCATTAAATCCCTATCTCTATTCGTATGTTAATTCACCTTCCTCTGTTCTTCTTCTTTATTTATTTATTTATTTTAAATTTTAAATTTTTATTTACAAATTGGTTCCAAATCATTTATAGATCATGCTCGGCCTACTGGTCGGGCATCTCATTGTGGTGCTAGTGACAGGAGAAGACGGGTACCCTTTTGCAATTGAAACTGTAAGTAATAAAACTGACGTATTCTACTCTAACAAGAATTTGTAACAAAATAGATGGTCTTCCAGTTGCCGGCTGCTGGCTACTAGAATTTTTATCAAGTTGTTATTATTTTAAGTTGAATCTCAATGAGTTCAATAATGTACACAGATTCTTATACTTAGGGCGAGCAGTATCCTACTTCCTTTCTATTTCATATTGAAAATAGTCTCAGCCATCCGAAGTGGACAGCAGCAGCATCGTCGTCGCCTTCAGTTTCATGTTAGTTCTTAGTTATAGGCTTGGTATACATTTTTTTTTGGGTTCAATCTATAAATCTCGTATAAATCTCGTATCTTATCCTTTTGCATTATTTTCTAAAAACGGAGAAGAGGTGGTTCACAAACTGAAGAAACTGAAGAACCGCAAGACCTGGAAGTTTAAATTCACTCACGACTGCCCAAATGTGTATAAATATTGTACAGGAGAGGGCTCTTCCAATGTAGACCCCCCCCTACCCCCCCCCCCCCCCCCCCCCCCCCCAAAAAAAAATAAAAAATAAAAAATAAAAAATAAAATTCCATTTCCTTTTTTAAAATTTTATTTTGATTCAATGTATCTTTCTTCACCAAATGTAAAAGCCACAATACAACGAGGTAGATCACAAAAAAAAAAAAAAAGATAAGCTCCCCTTCAATTCAATTTATACGATATTTTAGACAATGTCTTTGCTTTCCTTTGATAAACACTGGTATAACCCTGTGCAATTTATTGGTACATAATTTTTAAATAATAAGAAAATAAGAAATTTATTTTTCAAAAAATTCTCTAATAATATGTATACAATATTGCACGCCTTTTAAGGTTTGATTAAGGGATATGATTGCACTTTAAAATTGGGATGGTAAAAAAGTGGGGAGTTGCCTCCTACATTTGCTCTCATTTTTTTGTTTTAAAAAGGAAAAAAATAGAAAAATCATTGGACCATAAGTGGTTTAACATAATATATAATATATTGTATAGAGTATAGACTAGTATAGCCTTGTGTAATATTGCACAGTTTCAAAATTGAGAAAATAACAAAATTATTTTTGAAAATAATCATCTAATAATATCTATAGAATATTGCACGATTTTGTAGGTTCGATTAAAGATTATGATTGCAGTTCAAAATTTGGATGGAGAAAGAGTGTGGGGTTAAAGTTGTCATAGCATAATATATTATTAGTATAACCATGTGCAATATATTGCACATAATTTTTTTAAAATGAGAAAATAACAAAACTATTTTCAAAAAATATTTCAATAATATATATATATATATATATATATATATATATATATATATATATATATATATATATATATATATAATATTGTACGCTTTTTAAGATTTAATTAAGGGATATGATTACACTTTAAAATTTGCACGGTAAAAGAGAGGAGGGGGTTGCCTCCTACATTTACTCTTCTTTTAATGTTTTAAAAATAAATAAATTAGAAAAATTCTTGGAGCAAAATTTGTTTAGTATCAGGAATATATAACGGAAGGGAAGGAAAGAAACCTACGAAGGAGCCAGTGTCATTGACTCTTTTTATAATTTAATTTTTTTTTTAATGAATGTAAAGGGTTTTGTTCTGCCTGTGTCTGCACTGAAAAGATAGAATCTGCCTGGTTCAGTTCCTTGACTCAACGTACAAAATACTTTGTTAAGAAATCTGGTTCTGGAGAAAGAAAGAATTTATTCCATCAGCTCGATCACCAGAGAATTTATTCCATCGATCGGCTCTCCAGAATATATAAAGATAACAAACACGTAGAGAATCTAAATTTCAAAAGTTTTCATATATATGAGTTCGACAAGTGCGTTGCATCTAGAGAATGATATGAAATGTTCGACTTTGGATTTTATATTTCCTCCCAAGAAATCAAATTTGGATGGTTTGGTTGACAATACTAGACTGCAACGTTTCAATTTCGCGACACCTTAAATTTGACAAAATTTAAAGATTTGTAGAGATTTGGAAGTGACCTATTTTGCTTGAACCCAATATTTTTGAATCGGCAGTCGACTGACAATAATGGATTTTACTCTTTACTCATGCAGTTACAACTAACTGTACTGTATATCCTTCCAAATAAATAAATAAATAAAATGCTGACGATGTGATGAGAGTTTGAATACTCCTTTCATGTTTTTTTTTTTAGAAGGACAAAGGTTACATACATTTTTGCAAGCCAACATTATCGAAACTATTTCATAACAGGAAGATATATAAATCTATTATAATCATTTGTAACTATACTATTATGACCAAGAACACCCAATACGCGTGTAAAAGACAACCTTATCTACTCTCAACTAGGGTGCCCAACCCCAAAAAGGAAATAGAGTACTTCAATAAGATATGTGCCAAAAGATCGGGACTTTATCGATTTTTCCCCTATTTTAGCATGTTTGAAAATGAAAAGGAAAATCTTCGAAAGAATAGTGTATACTTCTTATTATGTTCTTCAAATCTTGACTAATTTTCCATTAGGGCATTATCATTTACCCGCATTTACTTTTAAATGCCTCCTTACTTTTTAAATATACCATTACAAAAAAAAACAAGACCTGATAAGTTCAATTAACATCATTCATGCACTCAAGTCTTTACCTTCAACAGCCACCACCTACACCGATACCGACAACAGCCACCACATCCACCAACTACTAACTCACCCCCATTTTGATCCCTCCACATAATAATTCCCAATCTGGCACTGGCACACCTACCAACGTCAACGATAACCCCACACCGGGAGACAAAGGCAAGCTGGACTTGGACGAATCCATCTCGGAATTCAGCTCTGATGAAGAAAGTTTGAAGAGCGATGATTCGGGGTATGAGGGAGTCCGCAAATATGTGGACCCCTATTCATCAATGCAATCCACCCATATGATCCCTTGCACCTATCCTCAGAAGGGGACTCCCATACCTGAAGGTGAAACACAGGAGGACAATGGTGCCCTTGTGATTTGTTGGAAGTAGTTGCGGCGGTGCATAACTATAGTGGAGGTACGCACAAAATTTTGCCTCCATTTTTAATTTCGTGTCAGATTATGATGTTCTACATCTAGCCTGAGTGTGTCACCTCGACATTGACGATGACCACGATCACATTTTTCTTCTCCTGAACAAGATTCAGTGTTAGGAATGGGATAGATGACAACCCCAATTCACCCACGCAATCTCTATGAATTGCCTCTTCTGGAACGATCGAGGGTTGGGGGATCGAGGGAAATGGGAAATGGTTCACGGTATTATTGCATCGGCCAAGCCAAATTGATCCAAATTTCAACACCCAAACCGTCTCCGACGAGTATGGGGGAATAGGATTAGGGAGTGGTGCTTGTTGCCATCTGGCGGTGCCTCAAGGGGGGATCGCAATTGTATTCAACCCTGATCAATTTTAGTGCATGGACGAGTGGAGCGGGATTCCATATCCATCCTCCTCAGGCATCTCAATGATGGATGTACACATGTGGTGTCTAGTGTCTATGGCCCACACACCGCTAACGAACGTCACTCCTTCTAGGAGGAGCTCCATTCAATCCAAGCGTGTTGGCTGGCACCATGGCTCATTGAGGGAACTTCAACATCACACGGTTCCCTTTTGAACACAAAGGCAGGGGTAGTGGCGATGTGGAACAAGAAGACTTCAATCGAATGATTGTTGACC